>VSMD01064414.1:0-59707 GCA_008750895.1 Mirza zaza | reverse complement strand
GTCTCTGCTGCCCTGGCAGAGCCCTACCCACCTCGCCAGGTGAAAGCTTAGCCTGGTTTTTGCCCTCATGACACCAGGCACTGCTGGAAGCCTGGGGAGTTAATTGAGTTATGACTTTGGGTAACCAGCCTGAGACCCCCAAAGAGAAGAGTACACCAAGCCCAAGTGCCTGGGGCTGTGGCGAGATAGAGGCTTTGGGGAGCTGGCGCTGGTGTTCCTGACCCTCCATCCGCTGCAGCTGGTGGGCCTGGGTCTTCCTGGGGGCCGCCTTCGGGACAAGCTCACCCTCCCCAGTCCTCTCCCTCCTGGGGTCTTTCAAGCACATGTTTAGGGTCTGACACTTCCAGGGCAGGCTGGAAGGGGAGCGACAGGGAAAACAGGGGATAAACATGATCCCGGTGCTTTCCTCACTCGGGCTGTGTCATAGTAAATGGAAACAGCAGATTGGACAAGGTCATCCCATTTTTCTAAAAATAAATATATATTTATATGTATGAATTCACATGAGAAATAATCTAGAAAAATACTCCAAATATATTAACAAAAGTGATCTCCAGGGAATGGAATCCTGGTGGATTTCTTTTTTAAATTTTAACTTTTCTATGTTTTCTAATTTTTCAATAGCTATTATGTGTTACCTGCTGAGAGGCGGCATAGCGTGGTGTTTGAGCGCCAGGGAGAACTGGGTTACCCTTCTAGCTGGGTGGCCTAGGGCAGGTCACTTCACCTCCCTAAGTTTCAGGTATTCATCTGCAAAATGAAGTGAAGGTGAACATTAAAAATCTAATATGTTATTACAATGGAAAAATCTGGTGGCCGCCACTCAGTGCTCAAATTTAACATCACTAGTAATGGGGCAGACCTGTCTGAGAAGCACAAAGCACCAGGGGTGCTGCCAAAATATTGAACCTGAATCTAGTCGTGAGGGTATCAGACAAGTCAAATACAGTGACATTCTGCAAAGCCACTGGCCTCAGCATGAAAGAACTGAAGAAAAAGTCTCGAGAACTAGTCAAGATTAAAAGAGATGCAAAAGTTGTCCTTGATTGGATCAGATAGGATGGGGATGCTATTAAGGACATTATTGAGATAACTGAGTAAATTTCCATATGGACAATATATTAGATAATAGCGTGAACAAATGTGGACCTGAAAGAAACAATCCTTCAAGATGGATCCCAAATGGTTAACATGTCCTACATTTAAAATAGAGCCAAGTAGCTATTTGCTGACTGGGGGTCACACAAGTACTCTTAAGTTCCTCCAAAATTGGCACCTTTTCGTCTTTGGGACTTTCAAAGCTTACCCAAACCAACCAATCAGGACTCAGCTTATCAGCCAATCAGAACTTAGCTTCACCAACCAATCAGAACTAATTAAGTTTCAATAGCTCATTTGCATAAATGGACCTGATTGGGAACCTGGGAGGGAACTTTTACTATAAAACCTGAGTCTTCCCTTTGTTCTCTGGAAAACACTTTCATTTTACAATGGAAGTACATTGCTGCTGTTTGTAAACTGTTCACTGGAATAAAGTCTCTTTCCTCCAAATTCCTTTTTTGAGAACCTTTGTTCACATTCTTGGTGTCAGAAATGGGATTCAAAGTGACCTCCAACTTTCCTCCCAGCATCATCTTGAACCAACACACTGGTGCGTATGAAAGCCTCTTGGGCTCAGTTGTCTTCTCATTGGCATCAGGGAGGGGGATCAGGTAAAGCCTCTTCAATCCGGACCTCCTGGGTTTGGGCTGAGATCCTGCAGACTTTATTCCTTCCCTGTAGGCCCTTCTGTCTGGACCCCAAAGGGGACTTTCCTTTCTTCCCCAGGCTTGTGGATCCTTCCCAGATGGTTCCCTCGTCTGGATCCCAGAGGGGACATTTCCTGTTGGCTCTAGGTTTGCAGAGTCATGGGGGGGTGGGGATCCTTTCCAGTTCCATTTGGTTCCTTCCACCCAGACCCTGGAGGGAACATTCCCTTTTGGCCCTGGGTTTGGAGAAGGCTTTCCCAATTGGCCTCCTCCATCCAGACTCCAGAGTGGACCCTCCCAGTTGGACCCAGGTTGTGGGGGGCTTCCCATTTGACCTTGTCCAGTGTGGGAAGGGTCACATTAAGGGCACTGGAAGGGAAGCCTTCATCAGATCAATACAGTGGGTAGCACATATTTTAGGTTTTTCTCTGCTGATCAGCCACCTGTCACTCTGGCTGACTTTATGAGCAAAAATTATGGTCCAGGGAGTTGTAATTGACTAGACCTCAGGATAAAAATTACCCAGGATAATCTTAAACTTGTTTGGTCAAAGTGGAGCTACTTTGAAATTCCAAAACTTGTCTATCTGTGCACACAAAGAAAATACTGAACCTCCCAGAGACTATGGGAAGCCTTTTCCAACTGGCTTTTTGAAAGTTCTAAGCAGAATCAAGAGGCTACCATTGCCTCTCTTAGAGAAAATAATTCCAAACTGAGTGAGCACCTTAATGAAATAGAAAGAGAAGTTAGGGCGTGTGAGAATAAAACTGAAGCTGCAAAAGCCCTTCTGGAAGAAACTTTTCCCACTATCCCCTCTTTCCTGCTGCTCTGCCTGTCTTCTCCTTTTTTGCTACCTCTGCTTTATCCTTAACTCCCTCCTTCGTCTTTCACTCTTTTTTTTTTTTTTTGAGATAGAGTCTCACTTTGTTGCCCAGGCTAGAGTGAGTGCCGTGGCATCAGCCTCGCTCACAGCAACCTCAAACTCCTGGGCTCAAGCAATCCTCCTGCCTCAGCCTCCCGAGTAGCTGGGACTACAGGCATGTGCCACCATGCCCGGCTAATTTTTTGTATATATATTTTTAGTTGCTCAATTAATTTCTTTCTATTTTTGGAAGAGACGGGGTCTCGCTCAGGCTGGTTTCGAACTCCTGACCTTGAGCTATCCACCCGCCTCGGCCTCCCAGAGCGTCTTTCACTCTTTCACCTGATTATTTTGAAAAAGTTTTTACATTTTCTCTGGAATCTGTGTGTTTTCCAGTGGAATCATGCAGTGATCCCAGTGATGTTGACTTGGCTTGGCATACGTTTTTGATCCTCCTCGAACACACCCAGACTACTTTTTGGAGAATCTTGAATTCTCTGTGCTTGAGATATTAAATTGGCTACCCGGTTTTCTCTAAAATTTGGTGATCGAGCCATGTGGAACAGATAAATTTCAGCCTGTTCCATTTACAGAGACTCAATTCGAATCTAACTGTCCTTTTAAACTAGTGAGTTATACCTGACTCATGGTTAAAGTGTTAAAATTAAAACTACAAGATATTTGTGTTTGTATTTTTGTGTATACATGTCTGTTTATATATTGTCCACAGTACCAAATTGGCTTATAAATAAATGAGTATTCATAAATTAAGCAAATAAGCCCAAATGCTTTTCAAGTTCATGTGACTTAATAATCTTTTGGTGAATGGGACTATTCTAAAATTGTTGACTTGATGAGAATGGCTGTGTCTTCTGAATTATCAGCAAAATACGCATGTATATAACTTTAAGATAACCTTTATGACACTTGCCTGGCCCACAGTACTGTAAAATCAGTTGATAGAAAGTTTAGCTTGGGAAGATGGCTAGGTTCGTCTGGTGTCTCAGGAAATTTTCCAGGCATAATTGTTAAGAATGAATGGATTGGGTGGAGGAAGACAGGATAAAAGTTTATAAATGAACTATTAGTAATGGTTATGTTTATAAGATGTTTATGTGGGAAGGTTTCTTAAATCTTTTTAGTAATTATACCCTTAGAGTTTTGCTAAGCTAAATTAAATGATGGATGTTCATTGAATGTCTAGATCATTTCCAGACAAGATGTAGTGCTGAGGCTTTGGTTGCTGAATATGAGTTTAGGCTCATATACTTTTGGCTTCTTATTTCAGAGGAACCAAAGTGATTTGGTCTGTTAGTAATAATGTCCTGTTCTATATTAAAGAGTTCTGGTAGAAACCCTGTGTCTCTGGAAATTGTAAAGTATGTATTCATGGGTAGTTGGTACATGATTGATGGTTAACAATGGCCTCTTAGGTTTTCACTGACAACGGGGTGGATAAAAGTTAACATTGTAATTAATGTACATGATTAAATTACTAAAGATGAGAAGGACTATTCTGTGTGCAAGTGGATGGGGAGGAGGGTAGGATTTTTTGGTAAGTAAAGTCAAAAAGAAAAGAGAATCATTTTGTATGAGAAAGAATTTCGCGTGGCAAATTTTTGTCTTTGAGTAAAGAAGAAATATTGGCTTATTTAATAAAGAGTAAGTATAGGACAAAGTAGAAAGTCCAAGCATTTCACAAATGATCTAAGTCATAATGAGGTTCATGAAAAGAAAATTTATAAAAAGGGATTTTCTGTGTGATCAGGTTGGCTATAACTGGAAAGAAATTATTACATGTCTTCCTAGGGGTTGCACTTGGGTGTTAAAAACACACTGATAGACAGCTTAACATTCTGTTCCCCTGTGTTAGAACAACAAGGTTTTCTTTTTTCCTTTTCTATTTCTCTTCTTTCTTTCTTTCTTTCTTTCTTTCTTTCTTTCTTTCTTTCTTTCTTTCTTTCTTTCTTTCTTTCTTTCTTTCTTTCTTTCTAAGACAGTGTCTCACTCTGCCACCTGGGCTGGAGTGCAGTGGTGTCATCACAGCTTACTGCAACCTCTAACTCCTGGGCTCAAGCAATCCTCCCGCCCCAGCATCCCCAGGGTACCTGGGACTTCAGGTGTCTTCCACCATGCTCAGCTAATTTTTCTATTTTTAGTAGAGACCAGGTCTCGCTCTTGCTCAGGCTGGTTTCAAACTCCTGACATCGAGTGATCCTTCCAGAGTGCTAGCATTACAGGCGTGAGCCTGGCCCAACACAATTTTCTTAAAATATTGATTTGCTCTTAGTAAAACTGCAAGAGGCTTTTGTTTTAATTCATTAACAGCCATCATCTGTACTACAAATGGTTTGTATTTATGCCACATTTCTTTCTGAGAACTGTCTAATTTCCCTAGTTTTAGATTGGAAATGCAGGCCTCCTTCTTTCTATCCTTGGAAAGGCATAGCTTTTTGTTTGGCTGGGATAATGACTCTCCTTCAACCTTTCTGTGAGCTCCTATAACTTTTGCTCATTCTAACTCTGCTGTTAATGGCCTGCCACTTAAGCTTATCCTGAAGGTCTAGAAAAGCACTCTTTTACTCCAGTATAGCTTGATTCTGTACTCGTGGCTTTTCTTCATGCATCTGAATTGTTCCATGTCATCAGCATTTACTGTGTTGTTACCAAGAACTGTGCATTCCCCTCTTCAAGGTCCTAGTTTTCCTGTTTACATTCCTTATATTATAGTATACACTCTTCACCCTGGCTGCACTCTCCCTGTGCTTGATTAAACTCAAGTACCCTTTTAAAATCAAATTTAACCTCCAGGTTATCTAAATGAGCTTTCCATAAGGAAAAGGAATCACACTGTAGATTTTTTCTTTGCCTTTTAGGTAACTGGCCTAGGAAACAAAGATTCCATGTTTTACCAAGATAATTTCCTGCTCCATGCTGTCTTTATTAGGGTTTTGATTACTTAGGAAAACTGAGCTCTAAAAGGGTTAAGGTTTTTATATCCATGTTACTTTCTGTATTATTTTTGAAATCTTTTGATAATCACTCTGGTTAAGTGAATAACTATTATTAGACGGTGACCTATGATTCTGTTTAATCAAGTACTTTGCAATTTTTGACATCTTTGGGCAGGTGTTCCCAGGATCAAAATCCTAAATTAAGTCTTTTTGATCTTGTAGAGATATTAAACAATTAGACTTATTTGGTAAATCATATAGGAAGCATCGTCAAATAAGAAATGGTGTTTAACTTCCTTTGAGTTATATTTGTGTAAATGTGTTATTAAAATGTGCTCCAAAATTATGTGAGATTCGTAAACTTCTGATATGTTGTGGTATTATGTTATCAGTCATGATTATGATGATTATGTTAAATGGTTTTATGCCACAGAAATACTTAAATTTCCTTCTCGATCATAATCTCTCATCAGATCTTGGACTATGGCTGTTCTGGGTTTTTGTCATCCACAGTTACTGTTTTCTTTGTTTTTTGTTTTTTGGGTTTCTTTGAGACAGAGTCTCACTCTGTTGCCTGGGCTAGAGTGCCATGGTGTCAGTCTAGCTCACAGGAATCTCAAACTCTTGGGTTCAAGTGATCCTTCTTCCTCAGCCTCCTGAGTAGCAGGGACTACAGGCATGCGCCACCATGCCTGGCTCATTTTTTATATATATATATATATTTTAGTTGGTCAATTAATTTTCTTTCTATTTTTAGTAGAGACGGGGTCTCGCTCTTGCTCAGGCTGGTTTTGAACTCCTGACCTTGCGAGATCCACCCGCCTCAGCCTCCCAGTGCGCTAGGATGACAGGCATGAGCCACTGAGCCTGGCCCCCCGTTACTGTTCTAAATTCTTCTCTGGAAGCATTTGCAGTTGGCTAAAGTCCAAAATTGCTTTCCATGGCACTGCTAATCAACATTGAACAAAACAAAATTAATTACATGAAATTAAGTAATTGATAAGGATAATGTTTTTATGACTATTATTTAAAACATTGTTGGTTCATTGCTTAAATATTTTGTTTTTCAGATTCAAGGAAACTTTCTTTCACAAGCTATCTGTAGTTTGCAATAATTTGGTAAAGTGTCCATTTGTGAACAAAAGTGGAAGCATTTGCTTTCTCTCCCTACTTGATTCCTCCCATATGCAGAAATTATTCACGAGTATTCTTATTTTATTTATATAAGTTCAGTAAAAAAATCTGCTCTCTCTTTGTAAGCACAATACAATTGGAAATATTGGTTATATTACGAAGGTTTTGACTGAAATGTCATAGTTAAGAATGTGAATAAAATATTTGGCTTCAAGAGTTCCCAGCCTTATGGTGAATAAGTAAAAACTGTCACTTCTTAGAAGGTTCAAGAATCGTAAGATTAAGTAAAATCTGAAGCCCGCCTTGGTCTTGTTTCCTAGCCTCATAAGGTTCTCAAATCTGAGATATCCTATCAGGCATCCTCAAACTACAGCCTACAGGCCACGAGCGGCCCATCGAGGACATTTATCCGGCCCCGCCGGGTGTTTTTGCCGTCGCTGCCTGTCCTGCTTAGCAGCTGACTCATCCCGGGGCCCGCAGTGCGCATGTGTAGAATGTGTGCCACACTCTCCAAAGGGCCTCCAACAGTCTGAGGGACAGTGAACTGGCCCCCTGTTTAAAAAGTTTGAGGACCCCTATTATATGATCGATGTGGAGGGGGAAAGTTATGCTCCTGGGGAAAACTAAAGTACACCTGTTATTAGCTTGGAGTCCTTGTTGTCCTTGTCTGCCTGCAGTAGACTGGACTAGATTCTGAATTCTCTGAATTTCCTCCAATATTTGGTTACAACTAAATCCTGATAAAGTCCCCCCCACTTTCTTTCTTCCCCCAGTCAAGACTAAGGATGTTCTGGGGATATTCAGGGGATTTCCCCTTCTTAAAACTAACTCGGTGAATTTGATATCAGAACTGGGGATAAACTAGTCAGAGTGCTGGTCAACACTGGGGTTACTCTGTCCATCCTTAACCCTGGCACACTTTACTGTTCCCTACCCAGATTTCTGAATTCATCCAGATGGCTGGGGTTGCCAACCAACCTATCATGGGTCCTAAATCCTTACCTGTCCCCTTCCAACTAGGACCCTTCACTGGCAGTCTTTGCTTTTGCTTCTCCTGTTGGCCCCCATATACCTCCTGGACAGGGACTTCTTAGAAACTTACCAGGTCCATATTTTCTTCTTCCCACAAGGGGAAATAATGCTTGAGTTACCTTCACCAGGAGATCTTGCCACAGAAAAAGCTTTTATCCAAATTCCCATCTGTTCAGTTAACCTCGCCAACACCACCCACCCTGCCCTCCAAGAGCTACCCGAGTGTGTTCAGGCACAGTCCAACACCAGTGTTGGTCACATCAGCACCTCAGATCAAGATCCAGGTAGACCATAATGAGCCCTTCCCCAGCGTTAAATAACACACCCTAAATTCAGAGGCCCCAGCTGGTGTACAACCCATAATGGATGACTTTATACAAAAGAAACTTGCTGTCCCTTGCATCAGCTTTGTAACACCCTCAGCGTCCCCACACAGGATGGCGATTTGTGCAGGATCTTAGGGCTACTAGCAACATAGTCATTCCTGGACACCCTGTGCTTCCTGACTCTCGTACCTTACTCTCTAATGTTCCCCCTGAAAGCCAGTACTTTTCAGCTTCTTCAATATATCTGTAGGTCCTGACAGCCAATACCTTTCCATGGCTTCCCAACCCTGTCAGTTCCATCACACCACTCCAGCATTACCTAAGACTAGCACTTGGTTTGACCACACACCCTCGCTCTTGAAACGGCTCCTTGAATTTTCATAAACTCTTAGGGCAATTGCATGCCCCTCCAAGCTATGTGTTTGGCTGCAGTTACCTTGGCAGAAAATTTGCCTACCCGTCTCAGGTCCTGGGAAAGTTCAGGCATTCACTTTCTGGGTCAAATCGTTGCCCCCATCACAATGATTAAAACCCTAACTCTGGGAGCATCAAGTTCACATCCCAAGGCTAAAAGAGCCCATCAATAGTTGATAACTACCCTGATGACAACCCCTCAGATTATGAAAATGATAGCTGTGGACACTCTCAAGGATGCAGTTTACAAGGTGTGTTTAACGCTAGTGAAAGAACTAGATTAGGAAGGTTTGTGGCATCTTGGTTTGGACTAGGTTCTGCCTGGAATGAATATATGACCGGAAACCTTTCCTGCACTGTTAACAGAATTGCCTGCTCCACTGCCCACTGTCATCAGGGCATGGCCGAGGTCCCTAGACACCTTTGCTCATGTGGTCTAGACAACAGCATTGCTTTAGACTATCTCCTCGCTGTGTGGGCGGCAGTTTGTGTTGTTGCTATCATTTCCTGCTGCACCTGGGTAAAGACTCCAGTCAGATTGAGTCGGGAACATCTAAGATTCTAATGCTGGCCAAATCTCTCAAAGGTGCGTCTTCGCAAAGCCTCCTGGCTGGACTTACCTGGGTTAAATTTCTAATATTCAGATACTTTCAGTTGGCTTCCCCTGGTAAAAGATCCCTTCTGTGTTCTACCCCATGCGTCTTAATGATCCTCCTCATATTCGGGCTAAGCATTTGGCTCCTCTTTAAAATTGTTCTAGTATGTTTTAGAACAACTTGCAAGAGACCCCCATTAGGATCGCTGACCCAGCACTATGAGACTTTAGATTTGCTCCAGCCAGAAACCAGAATCAACTTAACCCAAGTTTCTTTGATTCAAATTTAATGAGTGCCTCTCCTAAGACACTCAGGTACATGGTTCTAGTTGCTCCGTTGGCCACCGCCTTGCCACTAGGATGGGCACTGTAATGGAATGCAAGCAACCTGTTTGGTCATGAATGCTTTCTGCCAACAGGTTTCAACCATGAGGAGGGAAATGTGAGCAAATGTGAACCTGAAAGAGCCAATCCTTCAAGAGAGATCTCAAAGGGCTAACTGGACCCAAATTAAAAATAGAGCTAAGCTGGCCATTTGCTGACTAAGGGTCACTCACATACTGAGTTCCTGGACAACCCACTCCTTTTTGTCTTTGGGACTTTCAGAGCTCACCTGAACCAACCAATCAGGACTCAGCTGTGCTGACCAATTGGAACTGAGCAAGTTTTGATCCTTCATTTGCATAAGTGGACCTGATTGGGAACCTGGGCAGAAACTTTTGCTATAAAACCTGAGCTGTCCCTTTGTTCTCTGGAACACACCTTCATTTTACACTAGAGGCTGCTTGCTTGTCATTGCCACATCTTTGCTAATTGTTCATTGGGGTGAAGTCTCTTTTTGTTCACAATGGTATCGTAATGTTAAATTTCCTGGGTGTCATTATTGCATAGGGATTGTGTAAGAAAACTTGAAGTACTTAGGGGAAAGTGCCATGATAGCTGCAACTACTGTGTTTCCCCGAAAATAAGACCTACCCATAAAATAAGCCCTAGCAGGATTTCTAAGCATTTGCACAATATAAGCCCTACCCGGAAAATAAGACCTAGTGATGGGCGTGGCTACGCAGCGTATCTGCACAACCCATGCATTTCTTCCTGGAGTGGCAAAGAAGACGAGCAGCCCTTCTCATCTGCCCCATCGTGACAGCTACTATCCCAGAGGTGACCGGAAAGGTGCGGGCAGCCCCACCAACAAGGTCGGCTCCCCCTGTCAGGTCCTGGCCATCCTGTGCGTGCTGCAAGCTGAGGCTTTGAGGGGAAAATAACACATCCCCTGAAAATAAGCCCTAGGGTGTCTTCTTGAGGAAAAATAAATGTAAGACCCTGTCTTATTTTGGGGGAAACACGGTAACTCTCCAATGGTTCAGAGAAAAAGTGAAAGTAGCAAGTATTAAACTAGACAGGTTGCCCAGCAGGGCAGGCCTCGGTAATCACGAGTTACTAGTACTACTTCCATCAGGCTGAGAGCCGCCTCTGCCCCGCCTGCTTCCCTTGCCCTCCAACCCCTTTCCCAGAGGAGGCGGCTGCTGGAGAGGACTCTGGGAGAAAAGCAGGAACTGGCCACGCTCATCTTGGAATTCAGTGTGTTCAGACTCAGGCTCCAAACAGCCCCATCCCCACCTCCCTCCACACACCCGGATCCTCACTCATTATACAAACCTGCCATTGGCTTTCCTCCTCCCATCTGCTCACACGGTTCCTTGGCCTAGAACACCCTCCTTTCCTTTCCAGTCAGTGAATCCAACTCGCCCTTCAAAGAAAGCTATGTAAGCGCTTGAAGCCTTACCTCTCTCCCAGCCTGATGAAGAAGTATCTTTTCCTGGCATGACCCTGGTGTCATTATTCCACTCTGCCATCGACGAGTCACTCTCATGTCACCTCCATGAGCCTGCGAGATCCATTTCCCATGCACCAGGTTGCAATCAATCACCCCCGTATCTTTAGGGTCTACTGAGTGCCTAGGCTGTAGTGGGCACTCTATACTTGTTTATTGAAGAAAGTTCGGCTGTCAGTGTGAGTCTGCTGCCATTTTGGGGGACATGCTGGTGCATGCATGTTGGTATATTCATCCAGTAGAACACTATGCAGCTGTCAAAAGACGTCCATGGATTGGTACAGAATAGTCCAAGATATAATAAGGGAAGGAAGCAAGGTGCACTGCTGGAAATGCAGGAAGCTCTATTGGTGTAATAAGAAGCTATATATGCTTGTACTAGCAAGGGTTACCCCGAGAGAGGGGGACTGGGAGCCTGAGGGAATGGGAATGGGAGGGAAGGAAGAATTTTGAGTTTGTGCAAGTGTATGTGAACTTTTTAAACAAATTACATGACTTACATTTATAAAAAAGCGAGCACCAACTTTTTGGGGGAGGTCGAGGGAAACTCTGGAGTTGGGAGCTGAGGGATGTGGGAGAAGCAGCAAGCATCCCCTGCGTGCAGGAGGACCCAGCACTCCGCCCTGCCGCACCTCATGCCACCCACTTCCATGCCTCTGCCAGGCTTGTGCCTTCGCTGGAAATTCCCTGGCTCCATTTTCCCCAGGTCTAGTCTTACTCGGCTTTCAAGGCCCAACACAGATCTCGCCTCTTCCCTGGTGTTCCCTTGACCCCTGTCGCAGGCCTGCCTTCTGCCACCTCGCTCCCTCAGCCTTCGGTCCCATCCCCTGAAGGGGGAGGACCATGCACCTGGCTGCTGGGACGCCGTAAGCCTGAGTTCGTGTGAGTGACAGACTGTGGGGTGTGTGAGTGTGAGTGTGAGTGTGAGTGGGGCGTCTGTGCATGTGTGGACGTGTGAGTGCGGGCGGGTGCACGGGGTGTGTGTCAGTGTATAGTGTGTGGTGAGGGGCGCCTCTTCTAGTGTGACGTTGGGCTCAGAGGTCAAGAGAGGCCTCAGGAAGCTCTTTTTTACTTCTTTTGGAACTCCCTGTACATAAAAAAAGGGAAGAAATGCCAAAACAATATGTATGCATCTATTGCATCTATGCATGTATTATTTAACTTTTCACTTTAAAATTATTTCAGACCTCCAGAACTTACCAGAGTAGTAGAGAACTCCTGTACAGTCTTCACTCAGATTCCCTAAATATCAGCTTCTTGCTACATGTTTTATCATGTCTCAACCTCTCTCTCTGTCTTTATTTTATATATGCATACACATATATATGCATGTATAACACACACACATATTTTTTTCTGCATGAGTTTAGAGTAAGTTGAAGATGACATGGGCCTTTACCTTTAAATGCTTCAGTGGGCATTTCCTATGAGATAGGATTTTTGAAAAAACATAATAACAGTATAATTATAAAAATCGGGAGATTTAACAATGATGCATTACTGTTCATTACTATTATTACTATCTTGTCCAGGAATCGGTAAACATTTTCTGTAAAATGCCAGATATTTTCAGCCAGATATTTTCAGTTTTGCAAGCCATAAGGTCTCAATTGCAACTAATCAACTCTGGTCTGCACAGCAGTAGCCACAGACAAGGCAAAACTGAGTGGGCACGGATCCGTTCCAATAAAACTTTATTTACAAAAACAGGCTGCATGCCAGGTTTGTCCTGAGGGCCATGGCTCACCAGCTCCTTATGGTTCATATTCATATTTGGGCAACTGTCCACATAATATCCTTTTATAGTAATATTTTTTCCTGATCTCTGTATAGATTTTAAACATTTACCTTGAACAAATTAATGCTCTTAATGCTCTAAAATAGAACAGAAAACAACCGTGCTATTCACAAGGTGATCCCAGGGTTTATAAACGTTATGAACTCACGCTGCAGCCCAGCAGGCAGTATGATCCTGCGATGGGTGCGGGTTTCTGCTTGTGCTTCTCCTTCATCCAACCCTGAATACAGCTCTGTGAGATTCTGCATAACTTCATCTGAGGTTGCTGCAGAAGTCTATCTTGGAGGTCCTTCGTGGGGGTGACCCCTGCACCAGATGACTCTGCTGTCCTTCCTGTGATCTTAGACCCTCTTTAAGGACAGGAACCAGCTCCTTTCCTCATAGAGCCTGGCCCTGGGGCCTGGCCCAGCAGGACAGGTAGACGTGGGTCTGCCTTGATGCGTGGCCTGGGCCAAATCCTCTCCCCTGGGAGTTGCCATTGCCTGTTGTCTGGGAGGCTCACTCAAGCTCAGAACGGGAAGCACCTGGCCCAGCCCTGGGGCAGAGTAGCAAGGGTTTAAATAGGACTGTCTTCACGAGCCAGCTGAATCAAGTGCCACTTGAGCCTTTGCTCCAAAGGTCACAGAGGCTGCGTGGGCCCAGTGGAAGACAAGAGAATCCTGGCCCCACTGGCTTTTCTCAGGCTGTGTCCCCTGCTGCCCAAGTCCTTTGCTTGTCCCTGGGGTCGGGGCAAAGGGCTGCCTTCCCTAAGCTAGTGTTCTCCTTTCGCCACCTCTGAGAGTTCCCCACCCAGGGAAGAGTAACCTCCCAGGACCTCTGTGTTACAGAAGAAAATTATCCTGACACTTGCTAAAATGGTAAGGAAGACTTCATTTAGGGTTATTGTGATAGGAGTCAAGACTGTCACAGTAGGGGAGAGACAAGGCTCAACTCCTAATACAGCACAGACAGCTGAGGATTACAGCCAGTGAGCAGAGGGATGGGGTCGGTGGATAGAAATGACTAAGAAGAGATATCAAGGGTAGGAGGATTCTTTTTTTTTTTTTTGAGACAGAGTCTCGCTTTGTTGCCCAGGCTAGAGTGAGTGCCGTGGCATCAGCCTAGCTCACAGCAACCTCAAACCTCAAACTTCTGGGCTCAAGCAATCCTTCTGCCTCAGCTTCCCGAGTAGCTGGGACTACAGGCATGCACCACCATGTCCGGCTAACTTTTTCTCTCTATATATATTAGTTGGCCAATTAATTTCTTTCTATCTATAGTAGAGACAGGGTCTCGCTCTTGCTCAGGCTGGTTTCGAACTCCTGACCTCGAGCAATCCTTCTGCCTTGGCCTCCCAGAGTGCTAGGATTACAGGCGTGAGCCACTGCGCCTGGCCATGGATTCTTGATCAACCAACTTTAGATTTCTTGCCAAAGCTGGGCTAGGCGAACTGAAGACAGGGCTCAAGGATGAGGCTCAAAAGAGGGCTCAGGGGAGCCCATTTAAAGTTTGCCCAAGGGGAGTTTTTGTCACATGCTATGGGTTCTTGGACAAATTCCCCTTTTTACAGGTGAGGAAAAGGAGCTCAAAGAAGCAGTCATTTCCTGAGGTCTGCTTTAGTCCATCTTACCCCCAGGGGACCCATCCCCAGGATTCTGGCCACATCTGCCCCCTGCCCAAGAGCCATGGGTAAAAGGACCTGGGCTCCTGCTCCAACTTTGCTGCTGACTCATTGCTGTGCCACCCTCGTTAATTCCAGTCCCTCTCTGGGCCTATCAATGTGGCCAAAGCCATGGGGGAGTCCTCTGGCCAAGCCTTGGGAACTCGGAGGAGCCGGGTGGTCCAGGCTGGGATGCGCAGGGCACTAATTGGCTGAGAGCTCCTCTGGAATGTTAAGTACCCGGCCCTGGAATGCTGGTCCTGCTGGCTACAAATCCCCTTGCCATCAAGCAGGCCCTGATCAGAGTGTGCAGGCCCTGGGGGCCTGTCTTGGGAAGCCCACCACAGGCAACTCACTTCTCTGCCTCTCCCCAAGGTCTCCCTCTGTTTAGAGCTCGCTCCAGCCTAGAGCAAGGCTTGGCAGGTGTGGTGGGGGCTTCTGAGCTGGCCCCAGCGACCCCCGCCCCCTGTATTCATGCCTCGTGTAATGCCTTCTCTTTCAGCAGCAGTGGGGCCTGCTGACTGGCTTCTGACAAATATTTCATAGAGTACAGCAGAAGTGATGGGATGTCACCTCTGATATTAGGTTACAGAAAGACTTTCGTCTTGGGGCACCCTTTTGCTTTCTGTGTGTGAAGCCAGCTGCCATGTTTTGAGCTGCCCAATGGACAGGTCCATATGGCAAGGACCAGAGGGAGGTCTCCAGCCAGCAGCCCACAAGGCCACCCAGGCCAGGGAGGAACTGAGGCCCGCAGTCCAGCGACCCACGAGGAACTGAATCCTTCCAACAACCACGTGAGTGAGCTGGGAAGAGGATCCATGCCCAGTAGAGCCATCAGATGACTGGGGTCCTGGCTATGCTGATGACAGCATGGGAGAGGCCATAAGGCAGAGGACCTGGCGACATTCTGCCTCGATTCCTGATCCAGGAACTGTGACATCATAAATATCCGTTGTTTTAAGTTACTAACATTTGGGGCAATTTGTTACATAGCAACAGATAACTAGCACAGCACACATCAGTCAAGTGCTTACAGTGTGCCTGGGCCACCCCCCATTCTTTCCCCTGCCACCCTGGGGAGGTCACCCATTTCACAGACATGGAAAGTGAAGCCAGACTAGAAGCCTACATCCAGGCTTTTCAACCTCAGCACCCTTGGAAAACTGGGGACATCCTACCTCAGTTTTGACGAGGTGTTGTCACCTGTCTCATTTCCATGAGCTTCAAAGTCAGGAAGATACTGTGACTGCATTGGCCAGTCAAGGAAACTGAGGCCCAAAGGGGAGACTGACTTGTTCAAAGTCACGTAGAGTGTTAGCTAAGCCCTGACCCCAGCTCCTGAGTCCAGAGCTCAGGCTCTTTACTGCACAGCAGGCCCCCTCCCCCATCCCGTCCTGCCCAGACAGAACTCATGGAATGGGGATCAAAGGAAAGCAGACAAAAGTGAGTCTGGGGTCTACTGCCTGGCTTCCTCAGGGCTCAGAACTGGGTATGTGCTCTTAGGGAGGACGCCTTTGTCATCTGAGACCTGTTCTTTGGGGCCCAAGACCTTGTGCCTGGACCCAGCCCCAAAGAAACCTAAATCGTCTTGGGCTCAAGAGAGGGAGCTCATGGCATCTGCTGTTCACAATGGTCGGTCCTGAGGCCCCTTGTCCTGGGGATACAGCCTGATTGTGCTCAGTCATCCCACATGGAGGAGCCATGAGTCTCTACAATGACAAGATGGGCATAGGGTCTCCCCGTGCAGTGGCCCAGGGAAGATTTGGTGCCTTGCAATCTCTGCCTCTAGTCGGGACCTGGGACTGCCAGATTTTGGTGGCTTGATCCCGGGCAGAAAATGAGCAACATAAACAACCTCACAGAGCGCTCACCAGACAGACACAACAGATCTAGAGGTACACCAAGACTCCCTCAGCCTTCTTCTAGACTCCAGAGATCCATGTAAGGACAGACCGCTCAGCTTCTGCTCCAGTCTCAGCCTAGGCCAGAACACGCAAGGGAATGTGACATGACCCTACTTTCTACAGTCCTGTCACCGAAATGCTTTGGAGTGAGCATTTCTCTCCAAAGAAGGGCAGGGTCCCTGCCTCAAGGCCAAGGCCCTAGTTCCAGCAGCCAGGTGGAGAGATCTTGGGCTGTTTGAGCCGGGAAGGGCCATAAGGACAACCTGGGCCACTCTTAAGCTCCCAGGACCAACCTCATCAGTTTCTACCTAAGGACGTGGCTAGGGGAGAGGGCCTGACTTGCCCAAGGCCACGGAGCCTGGGAGTGCCTGGTCCAGGGTGAGAACAAAGGTTTCTGACTCTCAGCCCAGTGCCCAGGGCCCAGGCCAGTGTTTCTCAAGGCCCAGTGGTTCTCCAACTTCAGCTTGCGTCCGAATCATATGAAGGGCTCGCCAAAACCCAGGTGGCTGGGCCTTATTCTTGAAGTCCTGATTCTGCCGGGTCTAAGTGGGGCCTGAGAATTTGCATTTCTGATAAGTTCCAGGTGGTGCCCGTGCTGCCAGTCCAGGAACACACATTGAGAACCAGTGCTCTAGACAATCTGTCTCCCAAATCATTCTCCTGAGGGTTCCCCAAAGCATGGACCAAAGGTGATTTGCAGAGTCCCCAGTGCCTATCTAGGCCCCACCTCCTTTGGGCGAGTGCGGTGTGGATGAGGGAGCCGTGACAGGCAGCTGCCGTCTTGCTCGTCTTTGCAGCTGTGCGCCAAGCAGCTCCCATGTCTGTGGGCCCATAAGCCCCACAGATGTATATGATGCAGCCCAATTTTATAAGAAAACGTATTTAGAAAAATTAACGTTTTGTTGCAACTATACTGAAAGTATTTTATTTTGTTCAGGTAAGCCGAGTAGCATATGCAGAGCTATAGGAAAACTACCGACGGGATGTCAGCAGGAAGTGAAATGATTCTCTTGCTGTAACATCTCCTGTTTCCACGCTTTGCCACGAGGGGTTGGTTTTATCTTTCACTCTACAGTCAGCCCTGTTGGTCCATGGGTTGAAAATACTTTGGGGGAAGAAACGGATGGCTGTGTCTGTACTGAACATATGCAGGCTTTTTTCCTTGTCATTATTCTCTAAAGAATACAGTATAATAACTCTTTGCATAGCATTTACATTGTATTTGGTATTACATGTAATCTAGAGATGATTGAAAGTATATGGCAGGATGTGCATAGGCTACATGCAAATACCATGCCATTTTATATCAAGGACTTGAGCATTCTTAAGTTTTGGTATATTTGGGCGTCCTGAAATCAATCCCCCATAGATACTGAGGAACAACTGTATTTTACATTTTTGGTACTAAAGTGTCTATCCTTAAGATCATGCTTTGGATACTGGGTAGGTGGTGGATGTACTGGTGTAGGTATAGAGTCACATATGGCTGTGTATTTGCATACAGGCACAGCTGCAGATACAGATATAAATATTAATACAGACAGAGATAGAGGTACAGGCCCACACACAGATGCAGATACAGGGGCCACGAGGTGTGTCTAACATGTTGGTCTGCATGGTACTTCTTCCTCAAGGACTTCATGTTCCTCATAGTGAGGGACGTGGCCCAGTCCTTCTTCCCCACTGAGAACTTACGACTTTCTATGTAGAATGTAAAGAGAAGCCGTCTGACCCAAGGCCCATGGGAGGATCTCCACTTGAGGGCCCAGGATGGGAAGAGATGGGTTTTAAGGAGATCAGAGCCAGCTTCTTGGAGGAATAGAGCCATGCAGAGTGACTCTAAATTAAATTCATGGAACACAGTTGTGATCACGTCACTCCCCACCTCCCCACTGCCTATGGAAAACAAAAAGTCTGCAGACCTGGGGGAGGCCCACCATCACTCAGCTGGGCTTTCCCCCTCCATCTCGTAAACCATGAGGTAGCCCAGCCATGCCAGACTTCTGTGTACATAGTCGTTGCTCATCACTGTGTCTTCACCCCATCTCGCTTTTCTCTACCGTCTCATCGAAGTCCTACCCATCCTGCAGGAAGCCTCATTCTTTCTCCAAGCTCTCAGAGCCCAGGACTTTTATTTCCTGGGTGCTGAGATCCCATGTGGCCTTGTCGTATGCTTAATTGTGGCAGAAGCTGCTGCTTGTCTTCCAATCTCTATCCTTTCTTTCTTCTACAGCAGGGGTCAGCAAGCTAAAACCCGTAGGCCAAATCTGGCTTGCAGCTTGTTTTTGTGCTGCCTGCAAGCACAATGGTATTTTTTATTACATTTTTAAGTGGTTGAAACAAGTAAATGCAGTATAACATTTTGTGAATCATGGAAAGCATGTCATATTCAAATTCCGGTGTCCATAAATAAAGTTGTATTGGACATGCAGACATGCTCATTCATTTATGTGTCATCTGTGACTGCTAGGACACCGTGGGGGCGGGGGGGTAGGCAATGCTATAGGGAACGTATGGCCACAAAGCCTGAAATATCTACTGTCTGGCCCTTTACCGGAAAAGTTTGCCAACCCCTGTTCTATAGTGTTAAAGGTTTTTTTGTTGGTTGTTTGTTTTGTTTTTCCTGTTGGTCACATGGGCTGTCTGGTTAAAGGCTCCATTGCCCAACTTCCCTTTCACCTAAATGTGACCATATGACTAAGTTGTGCCAGTGGGTTGTAAGCAGACGTGATGTTCCTCAAGGAGAGAGGACATGTCCCCTCCATCCCATTCCCTCTGCTCAGAATGTGGATGTGGAGAGGAGCCAAATCGGATACCCCAAGACGGCAGAGCAACAAGGTGGAAGGAGCCTGGGTGCCCAGATGACCACTCAGAGAAGGCTATGCCAGTCTCGGATGTCATCTGAGACAGCAACGAACTCCATTCTGACGGGACTCTAGGACATCTCACACGCATCTCCCCCAACAGACAACAGGCTCCTTGGGGGTAAGGACACCAGGACACCCTTCGCTCACCAGAGCTCCCAGAGTGAGCCTAGCACATTTAAGATCTGGTTCTGCTCCTTATTAGCAGGTGACCTGGGACAGATGACCTTCCTGACCTGTTGCCTCTTCCATAAAATGGGACTTAGCAACACCTCACAGGATTGTCATCAAGTTTATTGAAATTTTGTGTATAAAACACCAGCCCTGTGCAGTTAAATAATAGGAGCTAAATAAATTAGGGCTATTGTTTTCAGAAACCTGCTCCTGTCCCTCCCCACCCTGCTTTAAACCCTGTCCCCTGTTCCCCTTAAGATCAACTCTAACCTCCCTACCACAAGCTGTGAGACCCTTTGTGCAGCAACCCTGCCCACCTTCCCAGTCTCATGGCTCCTCCTTTGACCATCACACCACAGCAGGTGCCCGGGCAGCCCTCCTCTCACAGGGGGTTGTCCTAAGTTTGAGTGAAAGGAGAGCAATGTGCTAAGACCAAATGACCTCTTGAAAATGTCTTGAATCAGTCATAGGTACAGTATCCAGACCTAGTGCCTCTCCCTAAGTCCAAAACAGTTCTCTTCCAATGTGGCAACATGTGGCTCTATCTTCAGTTGAGCACCAGATAAAGTAGTTGGCTTGGGTTTAGGGGCCTCACGGAACCAAAAATGTGTGTCTTTAATCAGCGGAGCCACACTCAGGATTAAAAGTACATGTGATGCTTCTCCACTGTACTTTCAGTCCTTGCAGTGTGCCCTGTCTTCTCACCTCCCAGCCTTTGCACGTGCTGGAATACTCTACCTGTCTCTCTCCTTCTACCCGCAATACCCTACCTGCTTCTCCCCCTCCCCTCCCAACTAGGCCAATCTCATTCCTCTTTCAGGCTTCTGTGCAGGTGCCACTTCCTCCAAGAAGCCTTCCTGAACTACCATACTCCGCCCCCATCCACGGGGCCGAAACTCTTCTGCCTGTGCAGTGGTCCTCCCCATTACGGTCACTGCCTGGTTGCCTCTCAGTCCCTCACCCCGCCCCCACCAGGCCCTTCCTTCTCTTTTGTTTACTGCTGAATCCCCAGCGCCTCGCACAAAATTTGGCGCACAGAGGTGTCCAGTAAGTGCTGGTGGCATGAACGCCCCGCCCGTGAGCGGCGGAGATGGTCAGGGCTGCCTTGGCTCCCACCCGCGGGCATCTGGGGAGGGCAGGCCGAGAGAGGGAGCCCTGTGGGGCCTTCCCCTCCCCGTCGTCCTCCCAGACCCTTTCCCTGCCCAACAGGGCGCCACTGGCCTGTCCCACACCCTCTCTGCCGCCTGCCCAGTGACCTAATTATTGTTTTTTCTTCCAGCCCCGCGGAGGGGAAAACAGAAATTCCTGGTGGATGACACAGGCCCGGCGGCCGCCTGCGAGCAGAGCACGGGACCGGCCGGGCCGGCTTCGCCCGGCCTGAACCCGCGCCCGCGCCGCCGGCCGGGCACCGTCATCGGCCTAAGTACAGAGCGGCGGCGGCCGGGAAATTGCCGGGTCCGGCCCCGCGGGGCCTGCGGGCGCCCCGAGTCTGGGGCCCGGGCCCCGGGGCGGGCGGGCGGGGGTCGGCGGGAGCCGGGGGTCGCGGGCGGCCCGGCCCGCCCGTCGTTAGGCCGGGACGGCCCCGCGGGGCGCGCGGGCGGCGGCGCCAGGCGCGGCGGGAGGCGCAGCCCGGCCGCTCTGCCCAGGGCGCGGCCCCGCGGGGAGCGCGCGGCGAGGGCGCGGGGCCTTGGGCGCCCCGCTCGCGTCCCCGGCCCGGCCCGGCTCTTAGAAGGGGCGCCGGCGCCGAGCCAGGCCGCGTGGGGCGCGGCGCCCGGCGCTGAGCCGAGTGCCTCGCGTCCCGCCGGCCGGCCTGCACGCCGAGGGAGGCAGCCCCCGGCCGGCCCAACGCGGCCCATCCACGCGTGCGCCCTAAGGAAAAAGGCACCCGGTCACTCGTGCCTTCTGCCCCTCCGTGTCAGGCCCTGGGCTGGGCCTGCGGATAGAGTGGGGAGACAGATAAAATCTGACTTTCTTTTGGGAGACAAGCAATAAACAAGTGAACACACATCAGATAAGATGGTGCTTCCGATGGGGACAGGTGTTAAGGAGGCAGACACGCGCCAAGGGGAAAAGGCACCGTGGGAGTCGCGGAGTGTTCTGTTTCAGACTCAGGGGTCCCGGGAGGAAGGCCTTCCCGGAACAGTGCCCTCTGAGCTGAGCTCTGAGTGCCGTGTGGCGTGAGCAAGGCACTTATCCAAGGGAAGGCTTTTTGGATAAAGCAAGCAGCAGGTGCAGAGGCCCTGGCTTCTCCTTCCCCTGCCCTTGCTGGTAGAATTATCTGAGGCTCCTGGATTGGCAAAGCACAGGGTCACTTCGCTTCCTCCAACAAGGGAGGAGGCATGAAGCACAGATCTGGAGTCAGACAGACCTGGTATTAACTTCTGGCCTGGCTACTCACTAGCTGTGTGACCTTTCACAAATTACTTAACCTCTCTGAGTGGTAGTTCCTTCACCTGTCAAATGGGGAGAATAATGGTACATTCCTTGCAGGTTTGAGTGAGGATTCAGTGAGGAGTGCTGAAATGTCGCAAGCCCAGATGCCTAGGAAGACCTCAGTTTCTCCATCTGACAATTGAGTCTCTCTCCGACTTGGAGTACAGAGTGACTTTGCCTTTCCTCCATCCTGGTCGTGGTGGGAGCAGTGGTAGAACCATGAGCAGACTGGACAAACTCTGGGAGATGGTCCCAGCTGGGCTTTGCTGTTGGACACCCGCTGGACCTCAGAACCCTGTTTATAGGAGGAAGAGAAGCAGCAGGACCGACAGCCCCCACCCTCCCAGCCAGACCATGCGGGTCTCAGCCAGGCATTCAGACAAGAAGCCTCCAGCAAGCTCAGGGCACAGCTATCACATTGGCGAAGTTTACAGTTCATGTTCTCACCCCTCCCCGCCTCCTTCCCGAAACTTGCCCTTCCTTGAGAAAGGACAGGAGGTCAGTCACTTTGCTTCACACCCGAGGGAGGATCTCAGTCCTTGGATACGCTCCCTCATTTGACACATGGGGAATCTGAAGCTCAGAGAGGGCAGGACTTTGCCAAAGGCCACACAGCAGTCGTGTCGAGTAAGAATTCATGCCAGTAGACCCTTGATCTAAGGCTGTTTCTCCACTGTACTTCGTGGTCTAGTTCCACCCATCTCACAGGTGGAAGAAGCGGAGGCGAAGAACTCTACCATGAAGCAGCAAAGGCTTCCCAGGCCAACATTAGCAGTGAGGAATGAGGGAATGCATTCTAGGCAGGAGTGGGGGGAGAAGCAGGAACCTTCCAAGATCCCTTGAATCTTCCCACCTGTTTTGAAGATGATCTGCGAGCCCCCACAAGGGAAAAGGTATTTGAGGAGATCTGTAGCCATCGGCTCCTCCTCTTCACCCAGAAATCCTAAATGCCCCCCATCCTGAAGGGCTAGCCCAGTTGGGACCCAGGTGCACATTGGGGGCCTTGCCTATCTGGTTCCCGTGAGGGCTGGCGGTGACAGCAGAGCACCTGGAGGTCCCCAAGGTCAGGCTGGACACTGCCTTGCCCCACCCCAGGGCTCTAGACCAATGCCCTGGCGGGAGCTTTTTCTCAGGGCTGGGACGTCAATAGCCGGGCCTGGCACCGAATTCTCTCCTGACCTGCAACTGCTGCGACCAGCTGCTCTTGGGGGTCATTTGTGTTTGTTCATTCATTCAACACAGCCCTCTGGGGAGCCTGCCAGGTGCCAGGCACTGCCCCACACATTGGGGCAGCCCTGCCCTCTGCAGCTCAGTTTCTGGGGCTGAGGGACAGGCAGGGAACCAATATACACAAAATACAGGGTCAGATGGGGTAACAGTGAGGGGACAGGGCACCATGGGGGTGCTATTTTAGACTGGGAGATTGAGCAGGGGCCACGACAAAGTGTGGGTTGTGCCTTGCCAGCGTCTGGGGCAGAAGTCCAGAAGGAGGGAGCTGCAGGTGTCAAGGTCATGAGGCAGGAACGTGCTTGGCGTTTTGGGGATAGCAAGGAAGGGAGTGTGGCCTGAGTGATGGGGTAGAGACCGGAGAAGGGACGGACAGACACTGCAGGGGCCTTCAAGGTGCCGGGTTGCCCCACTTGCTCTGTGCCAGCCTCTGTCCCGGCTGAGCCCTGCGCCTCAGCCCTCCTTTCTCAAGTCTGGGATCTGCCTCCCCTTTTGACCCCTCCTCTTGTCCCCACAGGAATGTCACAGGCTGCTCTGCTTTCAGCCTGCGTGGTCTCGGCGTGGACACTGGAGCTGATCGTCCCTCCCTTCTCCGCTGCCTTCAGGTGTCAGTTTCAGTGTCACCTCCTCAGAAAGACCTGGCCCGCTGACCTCTCCTCCGCCACTGGGTTCTCTCACGGCCCCTCCTGTCCCTTCCCCGCCCTCATCACTCTCTCGTCGCCTTCTGTTCACTGGTGTGGTTCTCTGGCTGCAGTCTGCCCTTCCAGGCAGGATGGGAAGCTGCTGGAAGGCAGGAGGTGTGTGCTGTGTTCCCCGCTGGAGCCCTGGGCCCGGCACGCACATGTACAATCCGTGTCTGAGGGATGAGCACGGATGACCGAGAACCGCTCTGTCAGGATGCAGACTCCCGGGGCAGGGGTGCGAGGCAGGGGAAGGGTTCATTCTGAGGTGTGTGGCGTGGGGCAGGACCCCCGGGCTGAGCCTTTGGGGCTGCTGGGGTTTCAGCGGGAGCTGGCTGGGTTGGAGTTTGCGGGGCAGGGTGGGAAGGGTGAAGCCAGGACACCTGGGAACTTGGGCCCTTCCTTCATGAGCTGAAGGTCCTGGATCCTGGTGAGGGGACCGGCTGACACCACGTGGGAGCCCCGTGTGGGCCAACACAGCTCCTGGGTCCACAGAGGCCAGAAACCGGGCTCCTCCTGTCCACTCTCCCTGGGACAGCCAGCCGAGCCGGAGAGCCACTGCTCCTCCCTCGGGACGGGGACAGCCCAGGCCTCTCCCTGCAGCACACTGGCCTCCCCTGGGGCTTCCCCTTGGGCTGCTATTTCCAGGAGGCCCCGGGAGACAGGGCCTGTTCCGGGTCACACAGCGGGAGAGGCAGCGCTGGGACTAGCTCCAGGCCAGGACCCCAGGCTCCCGCCATCCGCCACGTGGGAGATCCTGCCCCAGCCCTGGACCCTACACCCTCTTTGTGGTTAAACTAGGAGCCCAGTGTCTCCACACAGTCGCAGGGGGCAGGACGGCTGGTGGCAGGGGCATCTTCCCTGGCAGTGCCTGCGGCCCGCACCCAATCACCTGAACCGTGTTCAGGACACTGGGAGTCCTGGCTTCAGACATGCCTATTCTCCGTGTCTCTGCAAAGGTGTCCCCCAACTCCCCCGTGACACCGGACTCCCCCAGGGCAGGGCCTGTGCTTCCCCATCAGACTGAAGACTCTCTGTTCATGGCCCCTGCGGCCTCAGCTCTCCAGCCCTGTGGCACTGAGTCCCACTCCAGGACCCCCAAGCCCCCACTCCAAAGCTGGCTGGATACCCCCTCATACACGCCCTGCTCCCGGCCAGCCTCTGTGTAGGGCAGGGGTGTGGCCTGGCCTGGGTCTGGCTGGGGGCCGGTGGCAAGTCTTCCTGGAAGCTCCCCGTGCTCATGGACCATGTCTTGTTTTTTCCCGTGTCCCCTTCACCTGTCATAGAGCCTGGCGTAGAGTGGGCTCTTGTGACATGAATGAGGAGGATGCATAGAAGGTGACTTGGGACATCATTTGAAGGGATCTAGGAAGAGTCTCAAGGCCCCCTCGTTCCTGTGCCCCACTTCTCCCCAGGAGCCACCTCCTGGGGTCCCCCTGAGACATAGTCTTTGATGTTCACTTCATGGGGATAATTCAGAGGGTTAGTTTATTGTACTCTTGGGCCCAGAGGCCTTAGGGACTTTTGAGAGTCAGACTGTAGACATGGGTGGGGAGGGGTCTGCCAGCCTGTCCCTCAGCCTCAGGCAGCGAAGGGCTGAGACCCCAGAGCGGGACTGACCTCGGAGACAGGCTTGGGCTGCAGGGGCCCTTGGGGCCTGTGGGAATCGTGGGAGCCTCCGACAGACGCTTTATCAGGCCCTGTCGCCAGTGTTATCTGTGGCTTCTCGGCAAAGAAGGAGCCACAGTCACTCAGACCACTCCAGGCCTGGAACAAAGCAGCCGAGTCAGCTGGCGTCCCCATGGCTCCACTGTCAGACGTGGGCTCGGCAGCCCGAGGCCCAGCCCGGCGACGGCCCGTCTGCTGGCACTCCCCGGCCAAGTGCCTGCTGCCGCCGGGACCACCTCCCTCGAGCCTGTCTTCAGAAGGGGGATGGGGCATGGGGTCACCCCAGTCCTTCCAGGGCCCCGCTGAAATGTCAGCCACAAAGGACGGGACACAGAGCGGCCTGTCTGGGAACAAGGGCCAAGTGTTGGCGTGGGATGAGGGCTGGGGCAGGGCTGGTCAAATGTTTACTTGGAATGATTTGAGTGGGCACCCTCAGGCCACGGGGGCAGCTGGCGCCTGGCTTGGGGCCCTCCACCCACCACCACGGGGCACTGAATGCAAGAGTGCCCAGAGGGGGCTGGCAGCTGAGGCCTCTGCACAGTCACTCCCTGCCAGTCCCTGCCCACTGCTGGGGAGAAATGGGGCTTGGGAGGGCTAGCATCTCTCACTGAGGAAGCACCTGCTTGTCTGCCTCCTGCAGGGCTGCCACGAATGGTTGTGCAGGTTGCGCACTATCCAAGGGCACCTTGCCGCTGAAGCAGGTGGGCCTGAAATCTTGCAAATGGGCAAAGGGCTAATTCAGCCCAGAGGCTGCTTTTTGGCAACTGTCTGCTAGGAGGGGGTCCCTTTGTGTACCGGCACTGGGGACACTGAGATGACAACATGGTTCTTTCGGTAGGACCTCGCAGTCTGTTAGGGGGAGGGTTGCCAGATATAATACAGGATGCCCAGTTAGATTTGCTTCGGATAAACAAGCAATACATATGTTTTTATAGAAGTATGTCCCATGCAGTATTTCAGTGTCTGACGGTCACAATGTCATGAGGGACGGAAGAGGTCTGAGGCGCCTTCCCACCCCTGCCGCCCCCAGGCACCTAGGGCCCTGGGGCGATGGGGAGGACTGTGGGAGCCCGAGCAGGCAGGCCTGTGTGGCTGCAGAGGGGCTCGGGAGGTACCAGGGCAGGAAGCAGTGTGGCCGGGAAGGCGGGGGTGCCCAGGGAGGCCCTGAGCAGGGCCGGGTGGCGCGGGCTCCCTCTGGCGGCCCCGTGGGGAACGGGCCGGGCGCTGCGAAGAGGCCACCTGTGAGCCGCCGCTGGCGCCAGGCCGCGGGCGGGCGTGGGGCCGGGGAGAAATGGCTGACTCTGGACATCCCAGGCTTTTATGATGGGAAACGGCAAACATATACAGATGCAGTGGGACTAGTACAAGGAACGCCCATGTCCTTATCGCCCGCTTCAACGATCATCAGCTCGTGGCCAATTTTGTTTCATATAAACCTTTCACTCCTCCCAGCAACTGGATTATTTTGAAGCAAATCCCAGACACCGCATTATTTCATCCATAAAAATGTCAGTATATATCACTAAAAGATAAGGCCTGGCTATATCTTGAAGCTGGAGCCACCAGGAATTTGCCCAGAGACCTCGAGCAGCTATTAGGAGGGAGGGGCCCGAGCCCACGAGGCCACTGCTGTGCGACCCGTCCCCCACCCTGTGGCCGTCGCTGCTCAAGCTTCTGGTTCCTTCCTGCCCTGGGATGAGGCTTCCGAGGCCTGGGCCTGTTCCCTCACCCCCCGCCCAATCTGGGCACCCTCCTAGCCTGAGGCTCCTCGGGCTGTGGCCTTTGGACCCTCGGGTGGCAGCTCCTGGCTTTCCCCCAGAGCTCGCAGCTGCCCACAGCCCGCTCCCCTTCCCGGTGCCTGGACGACGGGCCGCCTATGGCCGCCCCTCCAAAGATGGCCGCCCCTGGGAGCCCAGGCGCCCGGAACGAGCGGGAAGCACGCCGGAAGTCGCAGGACCAGCGGCCCGGACTCAAGATTCCCGCATAAAAACCCTTCTCGATGCAGAGGAGGGTCTTTGCTCTTCCAAAGCCACCCACGCCAAAGTCTGCCTTTCTGGGAGCCTTTGGGCGGGTCGCGTCCCCTCTCTGGGCCCGAGGAAGGAACCGGCTCGCCCTGCCGAGCCTCTCCCTTCCCTCCGTGCTCAGATCCTGCACCTCCAGAGCCCCGGGGACGAGGAGCTGAGGGGCAAACGGGGCCTGGGGAGGCAGCTGGGGACAGGCTAACTTCCGACCCCGATGTGCGCACACGCTGGGCCCCGAGACAGGCAGAGTCTGTCCCCATTTCACAGCAGCGAAGAAACGGGACCACGCCCTCCCCCACCCCCGCGTGCGGACAGCGCGACTAGGCTGTGAGCGCAAGGCCCGCCCCACAGCGTGGGCGCCCAGGTGCCTGTCCCCACCCCGGGCAGGCCCCCTCCGCGACCCGGACCCCGCCGGACTCCTCGACCCCGCCCTCCCCCACGCAGAGCCTCCCGGCCGGCGCAGCGCTGGGAGGACGCCCACCTTCCCGTGCAGTCCACTTGTCCTCAGGAGTCCCCCTGCGGGGGTGCAGCCCCTGTCAGCCACGCCAACACTCTTCTCTCAGTCCTCTCAGCAGCTCAATGAGGTGCTACCGTCACTTTACAGATGTGGAAACTGACGCTCACAGAGGCGCAGTGACCTGCCCGAGGCCACACAGTCTCCGCAGTGGTGGCGGCCACAGCCCTCTGACAGTAGGCGCGGAGAGAACTGGCTGAGAACAGTGACCTGTCTCAAGACCCGAAACCGTTTGCTTATCCTGGCCTCAGGCAGCCTTTTTTGCAAATAACTCTTTATCTTGTTTTCACCTCTGTGATCACACTCCATCTTTCTAGTAACCACGGGAGGCAGGTCGGAGGACAGCCTGGCTTTTATCGGTGAAGTGCTACGCGAGAGACCTTGTTTTGAGACTCCCCGAATTTTCCCTGGGCTTGTGTGGCTCCCCACAGCAGCCCGCAGATGCTCGTGTTCTTCTAGCGCCCCCTACAGCCTGGCAGCGGCATTAAATCACCCTGCTGGGTCGTTTAAAAAGTTTTGCCTGAAAAGTTTGCTTTCTCTTTTTAACCCAATAACCTCCCTCACTTGCCAAACCTGGGCCTTCCCCTCAGAAGTTTGGGTTCACCTTGTCCCTCCTTGCTCAACATATTTAGCAGTAGTTAAAACATGTTTATCTTTTGTAACTTTGTCTTCAAGAAACTAGGATATACTAACGGCTCAACAAATTGGGGTGGCAGTCCATCTGAAGAACCCCAAGAACGAGCCTGCGTCAGCAGTAGCCTGGAAGTTTTTTGGGGTGAGGTCTGTTCTGCCCCATCATCTTAGAATAAGGGCCTCCCTGGGAAGGGCCTGTGTCTCCCCCAGCGCCCTCCCCCATGTTGTGATGGGGCCCTTCAGAGCAATGACACAGGCAGTCAGTGGGGACAGGTGGCCTCTGGCCTATGCCTACCACCCTGCCCATGGGTGACATGGGTGACACTCCGCCTGCAACCGAGGAGGGCGCCCTGTGCTTCCCGAGGCTCGGGTAGGTAGGGCACAGGAAGAAGAGGAAAGGCCTGCTGGGTGCCGGCCTTGGGCTCTACCTGCACACACACAGGCCTAACCCAGAGCCCAGAAGAACTTGAACTTGGGCAGCTCTATGATCGAGTCTGGGGTGGGCACAGGTGAGTCGAAGACTGCTGTTCCTTCCAGGAGGCGGGAGCCTGGGGCTGGGCGTTCGTGGGGAGAGGGCTGCTCAGGAGAGGGGGGAGGGAAAGGCCAGCTCCCGTCAAAGGCCTGTGGTCACCAGGTCCCCACTCTGAATGTCCTGCTGCCCACTGGTCACCCCTACTCTGAGGTCCTGTAGGTCCCTCCAACCCCCATCTCAAACATTCCCACCCACATCTGTTTCTCCTTCTGGGTTGATCCTCGTTCATTCTTTCATTCCTCAGGCATTCAGTCAACATCCAGTTGATCATTTATCAAGTGCCAGGTGATTTTGTGTTTGTTTGTTTGGGTGGGGGTTTATTGAGGTATAATTTACTTATTATAAAATTCACCCTTTTTAACATACATTTATATGAGATTTGACAAATGTGTAACAGATGTGTAAATAGCACCATAATCAAGGTATAGAATATTTCCACTAACCCAGAAAATTCCTTCCTGCTCTTTTGTAGTCAACCTCTCCTTCCTCTTACAACCTCTGATCTATTTTCTGTCCCAGTCGTTTTACCTTTTCCAGAATGCCACGTGCGTGGAATCATACAGTATGTAACCTTCCCAATCAGGCTTCTCTTACTTAGCAGAAATGCTTTAGAGAGTCATCCTGTTGTTGCATGTATTTGTAGCGTGTTCATTTTAATTGCTGAGTTGTGTTGCAGTGGATAGATATGCTACCATTTACTCGTCTACTCAGCAGATGATGAACATTTGGGTTGTCTTTGGTGTTTGGCAATTAGGAAGAATGTCACTGTAAACATCTGTCTGTAAGTTTGTGTGCAAACATAAATTTTGATTTCTCTGAGGTAGATACCTAGGAATGGAACTGCTGAGCCTTATGTAAATGTATGTTTAACTTTATAGAGATGTGCCAAACTGCTATTCAGAATGGCTGTACCACTTCCAAAGTAATAATAACCTTTAAAGTTTAAACTTGAGTATATTGACAAAACGCTAGGAGAAGTCCTATTGCTCACTGGAAGCATCAGTTTTTGGGCAAATGTAAGTTTTCATTTCTCTGTAGTATGATGCCTAGGAGTGGGATTGCCAGGTTGTACATTAAGTGTGCTGTAAGAAACTGCCAAATCGTTTTCGAGAGTGACTGTATCATTTTCATTCCCACCAGTAGTGTATGAGTTTTGATTGCTCCACATTCTCACCTGGTGCTGGTTTTAAAAAATGTTTTGTTATGAAATATTCTACTATCTGCAAAAGTAGAAAGAATAACATAATGAGTGCCCCTCACCCACCTCCAACAGTTACCACTTCATGTCTTATTTTGTTTCACCCTCCCCACCCCACAATGACCAAATTATTTCTGAAGCAAATTCCAGATGTCATATCATTTCATTCATATTCAACGTTATGTCTAAAGGATAAGAATTCTTAAAAAGAAAAAATAAACCTATGATACCCTTATCACTTATAAAACGTGTGCCATTATCACACTTAATAGCATCAAATATCTAGTCAGGGCTCACATTTCCCTGATTGTCTCATGAATGTCGTATTTTAACAACTTGTTTCTTTGAATCAGGATGCACATAAGGTCCATGCACTATGATTAGCTTACGCATCTTATTTGTTTGCAAGGCATTTGGAATAGTTCTTCTCTTTGTGGTACCAAAGTAAATTAAAATGGAGACCAAGTCTCAAGAGTCCCCGAGTAGACAAAACCACTTTGGCACCACAAGGGGCCTAAACCTTGCTTGATTTGCAAACATTAGCAAAACCTAACTTGAGCTATTTCTCGTAAGTGCCCATATTAAAAAATTACAACAAAGAACAGAACTTAAGTCAACCAATCAGAAGTAGCCAGCAAACTTAAAATATAACTAGGGACTTGCCCATAGGACAGACCAAATAAGGCAAGTGTATAACTGTAACCAATCAGATATTTTCTTTGCTTTCCTTCTGAGTCTGTCCATCCTGGAAAAATCTCCCCCTTGTGTTCCCTACGTGGAGCTCCTGAACGGCTTCTGGTTCGAAGCTGCCCAGTTCATAAATTGTTGTTTGTGCCAATAAATTCTCAAATTTTACTGTGCCTTAGTACATTTTTTGACAGTGGTTATATCTCTAACACAATGCATGGATTTATTTGGTTCATTTTGCTTTAGTTTTTTAGGAATTTATTTTTATTCCTTTTAATCTTTTAAAGGAATTTATTTAACAATTAAAAATTGTATTTATGCTTCCAAAGTCTATCACACAAAATAAAGTATATTCAGAAAGGTCTAACTTTCATGTCCCCTTCACTCAAGGCTCCTCCTTATAACTATTCATTTTTAAAAGTTATGCTTTATACTTACATTAATTTAATTTATATCAAATACATAATGTATATATATCCATATTCCCTCTTTTTATCTGTTTTTTTTCTTTTTTGAGACAAGTTCTTGCTATTGTCCTGGGCTCAAGCAATCCTCCCCCCTCAGCCTCCTGAGCAGCTGGGATTAAGCTTGAGCCACCGCGCCTGGCTCCTCCCTGGGTAAGCATTCGAGAGTAATCACCACGCTTGCCTCCACCTTGCCATGTTCACTGTGCATCCTGCCACAGTGCTGTCTCCCCCAGTATCTGTCAAGATCTTCCTTGGTGTCTTCTACAGACACAGAGTCCTCCATCGTGCTGATAACTACAGTCCCCTGGTGCTGGTCGATTTCCTTATTCCCAGTCTCTTGCTATTACAAAGAGAATTGCAGTCAGTGCTTACATCTTTTGGTATTTTTGCTAGTGTCTCTTGAGGGTAGATTCCCAGCAATGGGATTCCTGAGTCAAAGGTTTTGAATGCACATGCAATTTTGCTGGCTATTGCCAAATTCCCCTGCAAAGGGGTTGCACCATTTTGCATTCCCAGCAGCTCTGTCTGAGAATGCCAATTTCCCCATCGCTTCCCCAGCAGAGCTGGCTGCCAAACTTTTGGATTTTTGCCAAAAAAGTAGGACATGATTGGCTGTTAATATTTTGATCCCATTTTTTCATTTAAGAGACAGGATTGGAGTGCAGTGGCACAATCATTGCTCCGGGTGACCTCAAGCTCTTGGGCTCGCCCATCCTCCTGCCTCAGCCTCCTGAGTAGCTGGAACTACAGGTGCCCACCACCACAACCGCTGTCCCTGTTTGACCAATAGGGTAAACTGAGGCCCAGGAAAGGAAAGCAACTAGTCTGGTGACATGGGTGGAAATCAGGTCTGAGGCTCTTAACTCCCCACTAAGGGCTCCCCACAGGCTCCTGAGCTGTCTTGCCCTCCCCAAAAACATCTGCATGCTTGATAAGAGGAGAAGAAGATGAAGGGGAGGAAGAGGAAGAATTTGGGGCTTTCAAAACCCTCATGCTTGTGATCCCCTGCCCAGTCAAGGCCCACCTGTCCCACAAGCCACCTACCGTGCCCCATGAGGTGGAGACCCGTCTCAGCTCTGTCTGTCACCACGTCCTCTTCTCGAGGCCTCCCAAACACAGACCCCTGGTGGCTGGCAGGTCTACTGGCTCCACGCTCAGCTCTCATCCCTTCATCCAGCTCCTGCAGACAGAAGCTGGAAAGCTAGGAGCCCATTTCAAGTTCCCACCCAGAGCACATAAGTAGGCTGCGGCTGGCTCTGTGTTTATGTACAGAAGCAGAGTGACCAAGGCCCCAGCACTCCTTCGTGGGGTAGGAGCCCAGAAAGGCCCAGGGAGAGCTGGGGGTGTGGGCAGCATGGAGTTTAGGGCCTTAGAGGTCATGCCAGCCTCAGGCATAGGCACAGACAAGTGAAGTTTAAGGGCTCTTGAAAGTTCTCCAGAATCTTCCCTGCTGCCTATTACCATTCAAGGCCCACCATAAGAGCTGCAGAATCTCAAAGGCTTTTTAAGTGCCAAAGAAAATGCAATTAATACTTCTTAGAGCACCTCTAACCTTTATGGTCTGAATTTGAGAGTGCTGCAATGGAAGCTTCATTGCTGCACTAGTCCAAACACTTCTGTATAACTCTCTTCTACGTATGATACTGAGGAGCTCTTTCCCCCTGCTGTTTGCAGAGGGTAGTCCAAGGAATAGGAGATGTGTCAGTCCCATGATAGTGAAAGCTCTGCACTCTGGGCCTTGGGAACTATCTACTAATAGGACCTGGCATTTTTAAACGGTCACTATGAGTTAAAACTCAGGTTCAGAAAGTATGAATGGGAAGGGATATCAGAGATTTCTAGACCATTCCTCTCATGGGACAGAAAGCAGTATAGGAAAACCTCCCAGAGGTGAAGGGACTTACACCAGTTGGTAGTAGAGCTAGGACTAGAACATGGGTCTTTTGATTTGGGACCCAACTCTCTGGGGCCATGTTGCCTCCTATCATCAAAGAGCAGTGAGGGCACTCTGGGAGGCCAAGGCGGGAGGATTGCTCGAGGTCAGGAGTTTGAAACCAGCCTGAGCAAGAGCGACACCCTGTCTCTACTATAAATAGAAAGAAATTAAGTGGCCAACTAATATATATACATAGAAAAAATTAGCCCGGCATGGTGGCACATGCCTGTAGTCCCAGCCACTTGGGAGGCTGAGGCAGAAGGATTGCTTGAGTCCAGGAGTGTGAGGTTGCTGTGAGCTAGGCTGACGCCACGGCACTCACTCTAGCCTGGGCAACAGAGTGAGACTCTGTCTCAAAAAAACAAAAAAAAAAAAGAGCAGTGAGGGGACATTCACCAGCTGTGGTGTGGCAATGAAGAGCTTAGTCTCTGGCTTTGAGGAGCTCCCTGAGAGTCACAACGACAGGGGAACAGGGACCCGTCTGAATCAGAGTGGCTGGAGGGTTGGTGGAGGTAGGTGCAGGCAGCTGTGGCAGACAGGGTGGTGACAGGGACACCGGCCAGTTTCCGGAGTGGGTGGGCAGGGGAGGTTGAGGGAAGAATGGGACTCTCTCGCTAAGAGCGTTAGGGAGGGGGATCCCCGAGGAAGGGGAAGGGCACAGTCATGGGAAAAGAGGCCGATCTCCCCTGCTCCCAGGCGGCAGTGGATTCCCAGGGAATCCACTGGGGTCCGCTGTAACCAGGAACCCCAGTATGCAGTGTAGACCCTGCTACCTCAGGGCCCAAGAACCCATAACCCCTACGGGGCATACACATTTACAAAGAGATTGGTTGGACAACGATGTATTTTAATCTAAAAGAGTGGCCCTCCAATGGTGGAAAAGCAGGCATTGTGACAGACGACGAGAAAATCCTTTTGGTAGTTGTGCAAACACTTACCTGTGTGCTTTGGGAGGGAGGTGGGGCGGTGCCTCTGCTTCAGTCTTAATTCTGTCGCCTTTCCAAGCAGTTTAAGAGCCATCGGCTCACGTCCACCTGTGGTGGTGGCCACTCCCTCCCTCACTCACCTGGACCACGTCATCCCCCTCTCCAAGCCTCAGTTTCCCCCGATGTGAAACAAGGCAGATGGACGTGTTTGTTTAAGACCCGGTCTGCCCAGGGAGGGCTCTTCAGCCCAGTGGCAGGCTCTCCCTTTGCCGGACTGTCAGAGGCGCCCTCTGGTGGCCAGCATGGGCCACACACCCTGGGACCGGACACAGCTCCTTGCTTGGCCTCTGAGAGTGTGTGTGTGTGTCCGTCCGAGAGTGGTTACACAGGGGGTGTGTGACAGGCTCATGACACATAGAATGCAGAGCTTCCCTAACTCTCAGCCCCTCGTAAGAGCACAGAGAGGTGGGGGCCATTTAAAACAAAGGCAAAAGCTGGCAAAATCTTTCTGGGGCACCCAGGGTTACAAAATACGTCCCCTCTCACTCATACACTTTGAGAGCATCACTCCTGTGCTCAGGACCCCATCCTGTCACCCACTGCTGAACAGATTAAAGATCAAACACCTGGCCATGGCACTTAGGGCCTCCAGAAGCCAACCCTGGCGTGGGAATCCCTATGGCCTCATGGCACATCTTCTTTTTCCCTTCCACCCCAGGTGAGCCCCTCCCTCCTTTCCCATCTCCTAGTCTCTGCTTACACTAGTTCTTTCCCCAAAGTGCTCCACCCTCTCCTTTAGTCCCCACAGCACCTTTCAAGATGTGGCTAAAATGCCACCTCTTCCAGGAAGACTTCCTGGGTTTTTTCACTTGGGTCTGCACTCTCCTTTCTCTCAACCTCCTGGCAACTCTGTCTACATCTGTCTCCTGGGGGGCAGAGAGTTTAGAGTTTACCCTGGTAACTTGGGTCAAAGTTACCAGGGTAAACTTGTTTTGTAGCCCCTCCTTGAGAACTGGCTCCAAGTCTGCTTTATATCTGGGTCCTTCCAAACACTGAGGCCTCCCGTGGCATCCAGGCTGCCCTCTGCAGGGCCCTGATTCCCACCCCTCCCCTCTGCCTCCTCCTCCAGTAGGGGCGCTGTCATGGAAGGAGGTCGGGGGGCAGAGGAGGAAGACATGAGCCTTGGGCCGGACTCCAGTTGGACCCTGCCCTTCAGCAGGCAAGGGCTTTCCCAGAACGCAGGCTCCAGCTGCTGACTGCGTGTGGGAAGCTGGTCTCTGGGTGCCCAAAACAAAGGATCAGTCCCAGGCCACTGCCTGGCTCTTCCCTCCAAGGACAGAAGCAATAACTACAGCCCCGACAGCGATATCCCTGGCTATTTGTAGAAGTCTGCTATTGTCAGCTCATGCACCATAACTAGAAATTCTCACACAACCCATTTTAGATGGGAAAACAAGAGCTCAGAGAGGCTAAGTAGCTTGCTCAAGATCACACAGCTCTGAGTACAAATACTCAAACAGTCCTCTTTCCCACTGTCTCCAAATCCTGAGCAGTTTCCGGAATACTCTGCTGTCACTGTGCCTTGCATATGGTAGATGCTTGATGAATTCTTGCATAATAAAATGCAGACATAAATGAATATATAACTATCTCTTTCTGTTTGGCTTCCACATAACCCCAGGGCCACATGCCCACCTCTGCGTGTGGGAAGAGCAGCAGAACTGGGAGTGTCTGAGGGGGGCTGGATCCAGGGCCTGAAGGGGGAGGTGATACTGCATCCCCCCAGTCTGGGTGTTAGGGGGTAATGAGTCCTTGGCATGACAAGGACCCACACCCAATAACGTACTGTCCCAGTTTGCTCAGATCTGGTGCTGTGGCCCATGGATGTCCCACAATTTCAGGAGCCACAGGGAGGTCCCACAGCCAGGACTGGTCTGCAGGGTCAGGACCTGGAATTAATCCAGACTCTCTGAGCAGCAGGCTCGGATGTGCAGGAGATTGACTATGGAACAGGTCTGCGAGGGAAGATGGGGAGGGAGCCAGGGAGGCTGCAGGGCCACGAGACCACAGGGCAGGCCTGTCACTGACCAGAAGGAGGCGGGGGAAGTGCGGCCATGACAGGCACATGCCTTGGGGATAGATTTAGGGTGCAGCTGCTAAAGCCATGGGCCAATTATGCCCCTCTACGTCAGATACCTGACGGGTGTTTTCACAGCCACCATAGGCCTTCTGCCTCGAAGGGCCTCCTCTCAGCAGCCTGGCCCAGAAGTCTGCCCCTGAACCCACAGTCAGAGGGAAGGAGGTCTGGGGCCTCCATAGCCCCGGAGGAGACGTTGATTGGCTCAGCCTGGGTCAGGTGTCCAGCTCTGGGATAGTCAACTACAGCCAGAGGGTGGCACCACTTGCCCCCTGAGCAGGGGTTGGGGCCTGACCTCTGAAGTGAAGGCACCCACAGAGCTGCGAGTTGAGGACAATGTCCAGCATCTGGAGCGTGGGCACTGGGGCGAGGTGAGGTGCTGTGAGATGCAGGTGGCACTCTCTCGCTGAACGTGTCCTCTCACTGTGACACAGTGGCTCCACGAGGCCAGGAGCCGGACTCTTGTCTATCTCGAGGCTGGAGTGTTCACACGCCTGGCACCGAGGAGTGTCGGGGCAGCCTGCCTGCTACCGCCCACCCTGAAAGGCTGACCTCCCTGACCACGACAGAGCCTACAGACACCCAATGACCCCCACCCCAGGGCAGGAGTTTGGGGATCTGCCTTCCCTGTTAGGCTGGAAGACAGGGACATGGAGGTTAAGCAGCCCAGGCTCTAGTCCTGCATTTGGGTCTGGCTCTGCGGAGGTTCGGGGTTCAACTTTCGAGCTAATTAGAATCTAGCTTTTCCAGTTACTCGCTGGGTGACCTTGGGCATGTTGCTCCATCTCTTGAAGCCTCAATTTCCCCCTCTACAAAATGGGAATGAGGCTTTTTCTTTCCCCAAACGGTCAATGTGAGGATTCAATAAGAGAATGTATGACCAGCACCCGGCACATCACTGCGCCATATGCCACGAGCCGCAGGAGCGCACTCATTCGTCTCCTTCTTCCTCTGCCCCAGCCCACCCTCGCGTCTCCTTGGCCTACAGTAGAGACTCAGCCATGCACGAGAGTGGCAGACCTCCTGCCTGGGTAGCCTCAGCCTCGTTTATTCAGTGTTTGTTAGCACTTCCTGAATGGCAGGTGCTGTGCTGGGTGCCTGGCAGGACAGGCCCCAAGACCCCTGCCCCGAGGGTCTCCTAGTCCAGTCAGCTCTGCTCAGATGTGCCCTGCTCACCGCACCTCGGAGGAGCCTGGCTGGGATGGCGGGACACCTGTGTTTCAATCCAGTCTTTGCCACTCGCTCCCAGTGTGGTCCCCTGAAAGATTCCGTGAGCTGGGGAGGGAGGAGACTCAAGGGGAGTGAGGTGAGAGGATGGAACCCCATGGCGAGGGCTTGGGCCCCTGCTGCCACCAAGGAGGTGGGAGGAGCCTGGAGTCTGGGACTCCTGGGGCTGCGACTGTGCCACAGCAGAAGTGGAGGTGGAGGCAGAAGCAGAAGTGGAAATGGAAGAAGCGGAAGCGGAAGTTGTCCTGGGGGCATGTCCTGGCTGATGGGCCTGATGTGGCCTCACAGAGGGGCAGGAGCTGCTGAGTGCTGTCGCGTGGGCAAGAGGGCTTCCCACAGCCTTGAGTGGGTGGACTCAGGAGCTCGCCTCCGATGTGCCCCACAGTGTGGCTCAGAGGAGAGGAGGACCCGGAGAGGCTGGAGGTGGAGACCAGAGGGAGCCCATGACTGGTCGGGTGCACCAATGGCTGATGTCCAGCAAGGCAGATGACACCAAGGACCGGGTCCTCCTCATGCTCCCCCACAGGCCCCCTATCCCCCACATCAATAATACGTAATCCCCACCCCCACCCAAGGACTGAGTTGTAAACCGGACTATTCAAGGGAAAAGAGGGCTCAGAATGGAAATGCACTTCTGTTAGATGAGGACAGCTCTATTTCTCATACTCCTCGGTTTGTGGTCTGAGAGTCCCACCTGCCACCCACCTGTTCACACAGGTGACAAGAGGTGGCTTTCAAAGAGAAGCAGACAAATATTTCTTTACATCTGCAATACTAGAAGCTAAAAAACAATAAGACTTTGACAGACTATTAGGAAAAAGATTTGTGATCCAAGAATCTTCATCCAAACAAGATACCATTAATTCTTTCAGTGTATTTTGGAGCATGTGAGGACTGAACAAAATACCCAAGGAAATACACCAAATTAAAACTTAGTTAGAAGACAGATCTGAAGTTAGGGGATGAAAAAGTGTAGAGGAAATGGAAGGAATGGATACACATAGTTAAATCTAAATGAATGGTTAAAAATTTGTAATTTTTAGCAGAGATTCTTGAAATAAAGAAAGCAATGCTGTAACAGGAAACCTGATAAGAGCCAGAAATGAAATAATTCATGTCTGTACTGTCTAGGATGGTAGCCACCAGCCACATGAAGCTATTTAAATTTAAAATTAAATAAAAGCAAATTCAGTCCCTCAGTTGTACTGGCCACTTTTCAAGAGTTCAGTGGCCACACATGGCTAGTGGCCACTGTATTAGAGCAGAGATAGAACATTTCTGTCACTGAAGAAAGTTCTTTTGGACAGTGCTGATCTAAATTATCTCAGCAAATGCATGGAAGTGAAAGGATATTTTGGAAAGTAGAAAGTAAAAGCATTCTACAGGTCTGCTAAAAGGAGAGAGAGAAATGAATAGCCAAAACCAGCAGCAAAATTGAAAAGCAGAGGAGAACTTCCAAATAAGCTAGTGGTGATGGAAGTGGTGATAGATTGGAAATAAAATAAAAAGAGGAATTGACCAAGCCAGTAAAGAAAAAGGACAAAGCGGGAGGAAAATATAATAAATATAAATATAAAATCGGATGGGAGAAAGAAAACTAAGTTCATTAGCAATCACAATAGCTGTCATCTTGATGAATGAACTTCCTCATCAAAAGTCAAAGATGAAATTTCCAGTGATATGGTAGAGTAGCTGTCTAGAGAAGTATTGCCTGGAACAGAACACCTGCAAATGCTGGGTAAAATTTTAAAAAATACTTTTGAAACATAGCATAGATGACAGAAAATATTAATAAAAGAAACATCAGCATCCAGCAGCATCAAGAAACTGAGTCCAGGCTGGGCGCGGTGGCTCTTGCCTGTAATCCTAGCACTCTGGGAGGCTGAGGCGGGCGAATTGCTCAAGGTCAGGAGTTCGAAACCAGCCTGAGCAAGAGCGAGACCTCCTCTCTACTATAAATAGAAAGCAACTAATTAGCCAACTAAAAATATATATAAAAAATTAGCAGGGCATGGTGGTGCATGCCTGTAGTCCCAGCTACTCGGGAGGCTGAGGCAGCAGGATCACTTGAGCCCAGGAGTTTGAGGTTGCTGTGAGCTAGGCTGACGCCACGGCACTCACTCTAGCCTGGGCAACAAAGCGAGATTCTGTCTCAAAAAATAAATAAATAAATAAAGAACGAAAGAAAGAAACTGAGTCCACAAGGGTAAATACATCTTGGAGCAAGTGTTTGCCCAAAGAGCATCTGCTCATCTCTTATGACCCAAAGTCTGGATTTTAAGAGGCTACGCAGCTCATTTTATGGAAGATAACTCCTGGGGTCCAAGCAAAGTGAGAGACAGGTTAAAAGACCCTACATAAAGCTGGGGTCCCAAGGGGCACATCCTCAGTAAAGCAGGGATAAAATTGTCCCCAGAGACTTGTCTGCCTCTGTCTTGACTGGGGTTGGAGCAGAGGAAAAAAGAGTCTACCCTGAGAATCTCCAGGACAAGCCCATTTCAGGTGGATGCAGCACCAGAATTCACACTGACTATATTGCTTCCTCCCTCACTCCCAGAAAAAAAACTAACTAAAAATGTAGTTTAAAGTGTTCCCCAGATGCTTGATTAAGCAATTGCAAATGCTCCCTGGAGGAACACACTTTAAATCTAGGCTTCAAAGTATTCTTACAGATAAACTTCCAAGGAACAGGAGGTCACACTAAAAAAAAAAAATCATTAAACAGAAGAGAAAATAAACTACATGAAATGAGAGTCAGCAGAAACAACATTGCTGAATCAGACTGATAACAACCGAAGATACTCAAATTATCTGTTGCATCTGTAACATAAAATTATTATGTGTGGTTTGCTTAAAGAAATTAAAGATGTGATTGAATGCATGATAGAAGAATGAGAGACTATCAAAAGTGATCAGATGAATTTGAAAAAGATGAAATAGAATTTCTGGAAATGACAAATATAATTGAAATGAAACCCCAGTGGAAGAAGGGTCCATTCTGGGAAGGATGGAGTAAATACACTCTACCTTTCTTATACCTACTCACTGCTAGTCTAAACTGTGGACAGGATGCATGGACCAGCTATCCAAGAACTTGAAAAATAAACAGCCGATAGATTGGAGAAGGAAACTGATCTGCAGTATGACTGAACTGGGGTTGAGTTTCCCACTTTTTCCTCTCCAAGATTGCCCAGCCTGCACTCAAAGGCATCCCCAAACCTGGAAGAGTGCGCCAGGCACAGGCAGAAGGAGCTCGAAGAGAACAGAAAGAGCCCTTTTTCTGGTTCGAGGGGCAGGAAGGGGGAACCTAGGGTTGAGAAGTGGGACATTTTCCTGTTTGTTTTTTTCTCTTTTTCTGTTTTCTCCCTCTCCAGCCTTTAGGCAATGACTTTTGCTTGAGGTTCTTTTTTTGTATGTGAAGTATGACTTTTTTGCTTTCATTATTATTTTAATTGACATAATAACTATGTATTTATGGGGTACAGTGTGTTATTTCAATACACCTATATGATGTGTAATGTTCAAATCAGGGTAATTAGCAAATTCACTGCCTCAAACATTTACCATTTCTTTGTGTTGGGAACATTCAAAATCCACTCTTCTAGGTATTTGAAAATATACAATACATTGTTGTTAATTATAGTCACCCTATTGTGCTATAGGACACTAGAACTTATTCCTCCTATCTAGCTAAACTTTTGGATCCATTAACCCACTTCTGCCTTTCCCCATCTCCTTCCTACTGTTCCCAGACTTTAGTAACCACTATTCTGCTCTCTACTTGTATGAGATCAACTTTTTAAGCTTCCACATATGTGGGAATATGGCATTTTTTTTTTTGTACTTGGCTTATCTCACTCAACACAGTGTCCTCCAAGGTCATCCATGTTGCTGTGAGTGACAGAATTTTGTGTGTTTTATGGCTACATAGTATTCCATTTTGTATATATACTACATTTTAAAAATCCACTCATCTGTTTATAAACACGTAGGTTGATTTCATATTTTGACTATTTGGAATAGTGATGCAATAAACATGGAGTGCAGATATCTCTTTGACATACAGATTTCCTTTCTTTTGGATATATACTAGTAGTGGGATTACTGGATCATATGGTAGCTCTATTTTTAGTTTTTTGACAAACCTCCATGCTGTTTTCCATAATGACAGTACTAATTTACATTCCCACCAATAGTGTATAAAAGTTCTCTTTTATATCCTTGGTGACATTTTTTTTTTTTTTTTGTCTTTTTGGTAATAGCCATTCTAACTGGGGTTAGGTCATATCTCATTATGGTTTTAATGTGTATTCCCCTGATGATTAGCGATGTTGAGCATTTTTTCACATTTCTGTTGGCTATTTGTGTGTCTTTTTTTGAGAGATGTCTATTCAGTTCATTTGCCTGTTTTTAAAATTGAATTTTTGGTTTTTTTTTTTTTGTTGTTGTTGAGTTGTTTGAGTTCCTTGTATATCCTAGATATTAATCCCTTGTTGGATGAATAGTTTGTAAATATTTTCTTCCATTATGCAGGTTGTCTCTTTACTCTGTTGTTTCTTTTGCTGTACAGAATCTTTTTAGTTTGATATAATCCCATTTGTTTATTTTTGCTTTTATTGCCTATGCTTTTGAGGTGTTCTCCATAAAATCTTTGCCTAGACCAATGTCCTGGAGAATTTCTCATATGTTTTCTTCTAGCATTTTTATAATTTCAGGTCTTACATCTAAGTCTTTAGTCCATTCTGAGTTGATTTTAGTATATAGTGAGAGATGGGGTATAGTTTCATTTTTATGCATATGGATAACCAGTTTTCCCCCCTAGGTGCCTAAAATACTGAGGGGAGAAATACTCTTTTACCAGAAGGGCTGTAACTCCAAGAGCATGGGCAAATCTCTGTTGCTTCCCTCTCCACCACTCCCTAGCCTCCCACCCTCTGTCCTCTTGATGCTTGGCCCCAGACACACATGCAGTCATAAGAAGTGCATAGCAGAGCTGGGAAACTACCCCAGATTTCTGGCTGGGGACTGGAAAGACAGGCCTCAGGGAGCCAGAAAGTGTTGAGGAGAGGGTGGAGGGAGAGAGCACAAGAGAGGGGTACCAACTGTGCATGCATGGGTCTGACCCCAAAGAAAATATGAAAGGCTTTGAGAACTGAACCACGGGGTAAACCACCACCCAGATCCCAGACTGGCCAATGGTGTTACACACTTGGAATTCATCTTAATAGTACTGCAGAAGTCTTGGAAAACCAAACTGACATTGGAACCCACAGAAAAGGGATTAGAATTTTTGACCTGGACCTAGCCTATGTCAATTGGCTGCTAAAATTTTTAATAAATCAACATTCTCTTTAGGAATTAAACAAGACCCAGAGTCTAATAACATGATATTCAAAATGTCCAGGATACAATCTAAAATTATTTGGGATATGAAGAACTAGAAAATCTCAACTCACAGTAAAATGACAAACAATGGATGCCCACCTTGCAATACCACAGATATTGAAATTATTAGACAGAAACTTTAAAACAATGATTCTAATCATACTTCAAGAATTAAGGGTGAATACTCTTGCCATGAATAAAAGTCTCAACAAAGAAATAGAAGATATAAAGAAGAAAGTGAAACTATAGAACTAAAAAACACAATAACGAAAATAAAAAAAAAATAACTGGATAGACTCAATAGCAGAATGGAGATGACAGAGTAAAGAATCAGTGAACTTGAAGATAAATCAATAGAGATTATCCAATCTGAACAACAGAGAGAAAAAAGATTGAAAAAATTAAACAGAGTGTCAGGGACCTGTAAAACAATACCAAAATGTCAAATATTCATGTCATCGGAGTCCTAGAAGGAGTAGAGAAAGAACGTAGTTCAGGAAATAATTATTGAAAAAATAATGACTGAAAACTTATCAAAATTACAGATTCAAGAAACTCAGTAAGGCCGCGTACAGTGGTGAAAACTGCAAAGAGAACAAAAATGAAATAAAGAAAGAGGTTTAAAATGACCCAAGAGAAACTCATGCAGAAAGAAGGCATTCAAAGAAGAATCAACGTCTATATCATTGGAATCCCTAAACAGGAGGTAAAAACCCAACAATTAAATAGAACTAAAATTTAAAACTATAATGCAATAAAACTTTTTGGAAATAAAATAAGGTCTGCGACTATGTATTCAAAGGACTTACTTTGTTCATGGGAAAACACCTGGAATAGTCCATTCCAAGACTTTAGACTTCAGGGATAAAGACAGAGGTTCTCTGGGTCTCATATAAAAAAAGACCAATTCCGTTATACTGTAATGGAAAGAAAATCAGGTTGGCATTGACTTCTCAAGAAAGACAACAATGGAACAATATTTTCAAGAAAATCAAGGAAAGAAAGTATAAGCTAAGGATTTTAGGTCCAGACAAACATAAGCAGAAAGGCTATTAGAACAGTTAGAAATACACAAGGATTTGGAATACCATATTTACAAATCATTCCTGAGGAATCCAGTGGAAGGCCATTCTTTTAAATTATTCTTTTTAATAATGAGTCTTGAGTTCTAGTCTTTCCTGGATGGCTGTGTTGTGTGACCTTGGCAAATCACTATGCGTATCTGGGCTGTAACTTTGAGATCTTTGAAGTCCTTTAGGCCTGGTCTTAAAGAACCTGGGACTGAAGATTTCATAAAAGGAAGTAGAGAGACCAGAGTCCTTGTGGTCAGATGGACTTGTGTTGGAACACTCTCTCTACCCCACCCATCTATCCACCCACCCATGTATCCACCCATCCACCCGTCCATTCACTCCTGAAGCACTTGAGGACCCCTAGGTGCTGCACACTGCTGGGCTCTGCAGACTGTGTGAGCCACGCATATCCAAAGAGCTTATATTCTAGAGGGGAGGTTGATAACTAGTGATCATACAAAAGTATTGCAAAGTCCAGATAAGGCTTCCCCAGGAAGACAGCATTTGGAGCTGAGCCTGGAAGGACGTGGGAATCTTCCCGGGGAAGGGGGTGGTGTGGGCATTCTGGGCAGGGGAACAGCATGGACTAAGAGTTCTGTGGTAGGAGGAAGCATAGATCTTTGAGGGCAACGTGGCAGGAACAAGGGGCCAGTGATGTGAGAGAGAGAGGGGGGCCAGGTCTCTGTGTGAGGACATGGTCTTCCATAATAGCAGTGGGAACACACTAAAGAGTCTGAAACAGAAAGGCATGATGGGAATCACGTATGGAAAGGATCATTCTGATGGCACTGGGGAGAATGACCCCGTGAAGATGGGGGTGGGCAAAGCAGGTACGAGCTGCGTGGCTCAACTTCCCTGCACCTTAATCTCCTCACCTGTAAAATGGGAATAATATCAGCCTACAAGCCTGCTGTGAGGATAAAAAGAAATCAGGATGTGAAATATCTGGCACAGAAAATGACATTCAACAACCATGGCTCCATTTTGCTGTTACTTTAGACAAGGTGAAATCTCAGAAAACAGGGATGGCATCTTTTCCCCCCTCTCCTTTCTCTCTCCCTCTTTGGGCCTCTGCTCCCCCCAACCCCACTTTAGGAACCTCTCTGATGGGAACTGAATGGAGCTTGAGTTTTAGTCCAGGAAACTCATGCACTGGATGAGAAGCACGTTCGGGGACATGGGGCCCACGTACAGAATAGGAGAGGGGCCCCTGGGATCAGTTTTCCCCGCCCCTCCTCCTTTCTCTGGCAATATTTTTGAGGCTGTATCTCAGAGCCGTCCAGATCTTTTAGACGGTCAATGAGAATAAAAACCGTCCATGCAATGCTGGGCATGGTGGTGCAAGCCTGTAGTCCCAGCTACTTGGGAAGCTGAGGCAGGAGGATCGCTTGAGTCAAGAAGTTTGAATTCACCTTAGACAATGTAGTGAGACTCCTTCTTTTAAAAAAAAAAAAACAAGAAAAAAACCCCCACAAAACTTTCCTTGCAGGACTACTATTTCCAAAGGAAGCACAAAAAGTACAACAGAGATCCTATCTCACTTTCTCTCGCTTTCAACTATCTGTCATGTGGCTTCAGGAACATAAACTATAAATTCAGCATTCTTAATGCAAAAGTCCTAAATCCAGAATGTTCCAAAATCTGAAACTTCTTGAGTGCTGACATGATGCCACAAGTGGAAAATTCCACACCTGACCTCATGTGATGAGTCACAGTCAAAATGCAGGCACACAACACGCTGTTTATTCAGTGTCCCAGATTAGTTATCGGTAGCATATAAATTCAGAGTCAGGAATGATGGTGATGCCCGACAAACACACACTGCATGTGGGTGGCTGAAATAGTGACACCTTTGCTTTCTGATGGTTCAATGTACACAAACTTTGTTTCATGCACAAATTATTTAAAATATTATATAAAATTGCCTTCAGGCTATATGTATATAGTATACATGAAACATAAATGAATGTTATGTTTAAACTTGGGTCCCATCCCAGAATGTCTCATGATGTATAAGCAAATATTCCAAAATCTGAGAAAATCCCAAATCTGAAACACTTCTGGTCCCAAGTATTGCAGATAAGGGTTACTCAACCTGTAGTTCAAAGCCGTAACTCACTAAGTCCTGAGACAGAACCCAGCTTTGAAAAACTCCTCACATAGTGGGCGGATTGAGGAGCAACCATTCACTGTATGCACATGGCCTGCAAAGGCTGGGCCCAGAGTCTTCCGTGCTGATCGCTTTTTTTATTGAGGCTTAAAATACAAATAGTAAAGCACACCACACACTCTCATCTTGTATGTACAGCTCAATGACATCTTGCAAATGTAACTACCACCCTAATAGAAATCTAGAATATTTCTAGCACCCTAGGAGGCTTCCTTGTGTCCTCTTTCTAGTCAGTACCACCCCTGCCCTCAGAGGTCACAATTATTATGACTTCTGTCACCATTGATTAGTTTTGTTCCTGAATTTCACGAACAGGGAATCTATAGTAATCTCTTTTGCTCAATCTAATGTCTGCAAGATTCAAGCATATTGTTGCCTGTAGTTGTACATTGCTTAGTCTCATTGCTGTATAGCATTCTGTTGTATGAATATAGCACAATTAAAATTTATTTATCTGTTGTCCTGTTGATGGATATTTGAGTTGTTTCCAGTTTGGGGCTGTTAGGAACAGTGCTGCAATGAGCACTCTCTAGCACACGTCTTTAGGTAAACATGGGCACCCATTTCTGTTGGGCATATGCCAAGGAGTGGAATTGCTGGGTCATAGGTTATGCATATGTTCAGCTTTCATAGATGGTGCCAGACAGTTTTCTGAAGTGGTTGAATCACGTTGCGTTCCCACTAGCAGCTAAGTGACAGACAATTCAAACTAGCCCAGTCAAGAAGTGTACAGGCTCATACGATCACACTATGGGGCAAAGGACAAAGGAGGGCACAGCTGTCTCGGGGTGGAGGAACCCCTGCCAGGTCCTCTTTGCTTCTCTCTGCATGTCATCACCATTCTTTCTGACTAAAGACTGGCCTCCTCCCGTCAGCTGTCAACCTGGCCTCATGTGTCCCCACTCCACTGTCATAAAGAGACGGCCCCTCTTCCCTAATTCCAATTCAAAAAGTTCCAGGGAAAACCACTGATTGGCCCACTCTGTATTTTGTACGAACCCGTGAGGGCCTGTGATTGGCAGCCCACATTAGGGTTGGCAGAGAATGTGCAATTCCCCCAGAGACAGGAAGTGCTGTCCCCAGCCTGCATGAGAGGGGTCTACTGCTCTGCCGCAGGGGCAGTGCCCTTCAGTGGGGAGAAGAGCAGTGGAGTCAGGGGTCTGGCCTCCATTCTCAGCTTGGTGGCATCCTCCTCCTAGCTGTGTGACCCTGGGCAAGTCACCTACCCACTCAGTTTCCTAATGGATAAGATGGAACAAACACCTCACAAGGTTCTTATGAGTGTTAAATAAGTCATGATAGCTGAAGCTTCTTGCCCATAATAGACGCTTGATAAATGTCCCTTCCCTCCCTGCCCCATCCGAGCAGGAGTTCCTGCAGGGCTGGGATGTGAATCCTCCCTCCTCAGGATTCCTCGAACTGTGTTCTGTGTCTGAGGGCTACTGCTACTTGTCACTGGCTGAGAAAACAATTACTGGAGAAGAGGGTGGCCACCCTGGACAGGGCATGTGCCTCCTGGTGGCTCCACAAATCACCCTGCACTGGGTTCAGTGGGAAGAGAGGTTTAGATGCTGAATCAGTTAGGAATGACGTTCTGGATGATTCCCCAAACTGCAAGTTAAACAAATGGCGGGATCTTTTCCTTCCTTTGAGTAAAAGAAATATGGAGGTAGGCAACTCAGTGTTGGTAAAGCGGGTCCTCGACGCCAGCAGGGTCCCAGAATCCTTCCTGTCACTCGTGGTCCCCAGGTGGCTGCTCTGCCTCTGCAGTGCACCCGCAGTCGGGGAGAAGGGAGGCTCCAAAGGCATGCGGTTGCCGAGCCTGTCCCCTTTCAAGGGCTTTCCTAGAAGTCTCACCTGACAATCTCCCCTCACATCTCAGTGACCATGTCACGTGGCCACCCCAGTGAGGGGTGCAAAGGAGGCAGGGAAGTGATCTGTAAGGGCTCCACAAGTATTAGCTGTTACGGTCCCACAGCGGTGCCGAGACCTCCTGGGCAGAGACTATGGGTAGTTTTGGCAATGTCCTCTCAGGGTGGGGAAGAGCTGATCACATTTCCCCTTCCAGGATGTCTGGCTAAGGTGACCTGGAGAGCTAGTTCCTGCAAGGGAGTCGAGGGCATCAATGCCAGACAGGTAATCAGCAGAGAGAAGAGCTGCCTGGAGGAGGAGTCACTGAGTCCTGGCAGCAGCCGTGTGCTGACCCTGCCTGGGCGTCAGTGTCCACCGAGGCCATCGCCACAGCTCCTTTTAAGGAAAATGCCACGAGCTCCAGGTTGCAGTGTTCTGTTCGGAGGGAGCCTGCCCCGCCCCACTGCTCTTGGTCTCAGCTGATTGGACGAAGGCCTGCACTGTGCCCACGAGCAGCCAATCCGCATGCTGGCTGGCCGCTGGGCGCAAACACCCACGCGGGCCATTCGGCTGGACCCAGCCAGAGCAGAACAAAAGGAAGTTGACATCCGGGACACGTTCCATGACCAGGCGCGTGCTTGTGCTACATCCCACGTGGTCTCTCACCAGCCTGGTCTACCAGGGCTCCAGCTCAGATCTGCGCGAACTTCCGCTTGAGCTAGGGGAGAGGGCTTCTGCTCCAGCAAGAAGTTTTACATGAGGTCATCGGGTGCTCCCAATAGAAAATCAGCTGGGTCCGATGATGGAGTTAAAGTCAAGCTTTTGAAGTTCATTTTGGTGAGGGTGAAACATCTGACATTATTTTGAATATCGTGCAAATTTCAGTTTAAAAGTTCAACATTGAAGATAGAATTATTCGTGTTTGCAAATATTAGTGTAAATTTTAGTAGAGCACAGCAGCCACATAATGCTCATACCCAATTAGGAAATCCGTGGTGCAGAAATGAACTTGGAATTGGTAGTGGTGCACATATAATTGAAAATTGGGATAAAACAAGCTGTAATTGTGTAGTAATTGAAGTAGAAACTTCATTTGTCTATATATTTATACAAATATATGGATGGATATGCATGCATACATGAAGAGTAATTACACTGCAATATTTATGTGGGAAAGGTGACATTGAATATAAAATATTTTTCAGGGCTGGAACTAGGCACCTGTCTCAGGTGCAAATTTTAAGGGGGCACCAAAAAATCCTCAGTAATCAAGACAAATAATATTTTAAAACAATATTTAAAAAATCAAAATTAATGCAAAAATCTATGATGAACAAAATATAAACAATTTAAATAAAGGCAAAATCAGTATTATTGATTTTCCTTTTTGCCTCAGGCTCTAACGGCTGGGCACAGCACAATAGCAGTATGTTTCTTCTTTTTGCTGTCAGTTGAATTTTTCAAATGTTTGAGTCTTGAAGAATTACTTTGTAAGTCATTTTAAGTGTTTGCAATGGAATCGAACATTTTGTAAACGAGTCCTCTAAATTTTGTTCAATAGCAATTGAAAACCTTCAAGCAGAGCGTTCAGCAAGTGTGCCAACATTAATTTTAACTTCTGAAACTTTTTATCAAATTTCAAGATTTAAAAACAGACATTTAGCAAGTGTCATTTATTGCACACTGGAAAGCACTTACATTTATGTCTCAGAAGCAAGGGAGAGCTGAACAAATTAAGTAATGACAGTTCAAGTGGTAAGCAACGTTTAACTTAGAGGTTGTATAATTTTTCTTTGGAATGCGTTGGCTTGTAGGAAGAATATTTTGATGGTGCTTCTATTTTAATTGGACAAACTTATATTTTGTAGTTGGATGGGAGGGAAGAAAGAAGGCTTATGGTATTACAGCATCTACAATTGGCAAAATGTTAAACAGAATGACAAAGCCAACTTATGTGATAAATTTTAACTTCTTATAATATTTGTTAAAGAAAGGTATTATAAATAGCTATAAAAAGACATTCCCTATAAAAAATATTTGGGCTGAAATAGTTAACTCATTTCTGTCTAAAGAAATTAGAATTGAGAATATTCTCCATTTGGCAGAATCTTCCCCAAGCTTGCCAGGTACCTTTGTAGAGAAACTATTCTCATTAAAAATACTCTGATTGACAGAGAAGAATCCATGACGGATGTCAACAATTTCTGATTTACTAATCATAAAAAATCACTCAAGATGATTACAGCCAATTCTTGGAGAGGGGGATAAAAACAGGAACATATTTTTTAAAAAACTCATTTTTTTAAGAAAAATACCACTGACCTATTGATTAAAGTACATGAATAGTACCAAAATTACACTTTTAATGTTACTTTTAATGCTCAGATAATAAATACAAAAAGTTTTTAAAATTTAACATACACAGATACTTACTTTAGTTTTAGATTTCCAGAAAAATTGTGAAGAGAGAGCTTCCATATACTTCACACCCAGCTTTCCCTGTAATTAACGTCTTACATTAGTAGGTACATTTGTTACAGGTAATGAAATAATATTGATACATTTTTATTAACTGAAGTGCACACATTATCTATATTTGCTTAGTTTTTACCTAATGTTGTTTTTCTCTTCCATGAGCTCATCGAGGCTGCCACGTTGCATTTAGTTGTCGTGTCTCCTTAGGCACCTCTGGGCTGTGACACATTCTCAGCCTTTCTTTGTTTTTAATGAACGTAACAGTTTTGAGGAGTACTGGTCAGCCCCTCTATTGGACTTTTTTGTTTTTCTCATGATTAGACTGGGGGAAGACACAGAGATGAAGTGTTCTTTCATCACATCCTGTCAAGGTACTTGCTGTCGACATATCTGATCCCTGTTGGTGTTGGCTTGGACCGTCTGGTTGAGGGAGTGTTTATAAGGTCTCTCCACTGTAAAGGTACTCTATTTTTCCCTTCCCATACTACAGTCTTTGGAAGGATATGCAGTCCATACTTAAGGAGTGGGGAGTCATGCTCCCCTTCCTTGAGGATAGATATCTACATAAAGTATTTGGAATTCTTCTGCACTGGGGTTTTGTCTCTTCTCCCTCCTTTATTTATTTATTCGATCATTAATTTAGAGCAGTATGTATGCATGGACATTTATTTTATACTTTGGGTTATAATTTAATACTTCTTTACCTTGTTGCTTAAGTTGTCCCAGCTTTGGCCACTGGGAGCTCTTTCAGGGAATCCTGCGACCTTTTCACATATGCCCTCATTGTGGGTTTTTGTTTGGTTTGTTTTTTTAGCATTTCCTTACTTTCTGGACTTACAAGATGTTCCAGGTTTATGTTGTGTATTTCCTGCCCCAATCCTAGAATCAGCCATGTCTCCAAGGAGCCCTGCACCCTTTAATTGGAGAATGGCGTGGAAACCTAGACCTGAGCTCTCTGTGTGTTGGTGAGGAGTTCTTGTCTCTAGGCTCTCCAAGCTGACAGAAAAAGGAAACGTGTATACTTAACTCATTTAAGTACACCTATCTGTAAATATTTCTATATGTAACTATCCACTTCTAACTTAAGCTGAACATTAGTCCATACTGATGTCTCTAGCTCTAATTCTGTACCACACGGATCATTCTAGCTGCCCCCCTTAGCTCATCTGTAAGCTCCCACTGCAAAAGTGAGAGATCTGGCTCCCAAAGTCTACTGTCCATTTCCTTAATTGTCAATTCCAGCATTCCCACAGTGGTTTTGGAGTTGTTAATCTACACCCCCATGAGAAACCACTTTATCAGCTAAGGTACTGTTCTATTTTGCAGGTCCTTTTGTCTTTAGTCTCAGTCTTTATGTCTTAACAGTATTTTTCTCAGAGATATATGCTATTTTTTAGAAATAATTTTACTTTTTGAGATGATTGGAATAGAAATATTTATAGATCAATGAACACAAAAACAATCTGTCAGTCAATAGTATATATTTCAAAAAATTACATAATCTAAATTATTTTAGCATCCTCTTTCACTATGAAAAGGACCTGGTGTAGACCATGAATTATATGACCACCAACCTTCGGAGGCAGTGGCCAGGCGTGGCTTAGCCTGGGCACTTCCTGTGCAGCCTGTGGGGATGGCTGGCAGCTGGGAAAGTCAGATCTGCCAGCTGCGTGTCCTGTTGTAGGTTCTCAGGTAGGTAGAACCTACAGGCTGGTAGGTAGCCAGCCTGGCTACCTCTGCCCTTCCTGATAACATGAGGCCCAGGTTTGCTCCGTTCCCTCCATTAGGTCCCAAGGGGAGAGGTGACCGGCTGGCATTACCAGCCTGGCCTCTCGGACAGGCCTCCCTCTTAGGGCCCACTGGCGTTTCCTGGCAAAGCTCAAACCATCGAGGATGTGAGGCCTTGGCCTTCTTAAACCCATAACTCATTCACAGGCCTCTACATTCCAGCAGGGCTTTTCTGTGCCCAGTATCTCAGGGGATCTCAGCCTCTGCAGGGACTCTATAGGGAGGACTCTGTAGCAATTGCTGCATCCCCTTGGCACCTCTCATGCTAATCCTGGCTGAGACCATCTACTGCAAACACCTGTGATTTTGCCTGAGGGTTTGTATCCGCCTATCCTGAAGATAGGAGGAAAGAGCTGGGGATTTAATGCCTCTGGGAGCAGATGTCAATCAATTACAAACAGAGACAGAGGAGAAATAGTATTCCCCCCTCCTCTCTCCTAGGCAGGGCATCCTCAAGGCATGTTCTACAGTGAGCGAGCTCTGTCTGAACGCCTCCTGCCCCGCCCAGTCCTAGAGGGACCTGAAGCTCAGTCTCCCAATGCCGCAGGGTCAGGAGTGAGCAAAACCAGACCTGCCTCAGAGGAAGTTGTACTCAAATGGGGGATTAGGCGCTCTTCCACCTAGCAGCCTCTGGAGAAGAGAGCGCAGGCACTGAGGTTGGGCTAGCTGAAGCAGCCCCTGTGAGCACTAAAGTTATGTGAAGGCTCATGTCTTAGCCTGAAAATGGGTGCAAAGTTCATGTTCCACTTCACAACATGTCATTGTTCTGAAATACAAAACTAGTGTTTGAAACTGCTTACCAGTGAGTGCCCGGGGACCCAGGAGGGGCCTCTAGCAGGAGAGGTCAGAGTAAAGGGAGTGCAGGTGGCCGAGGTCACGCTGTGTTTTTATGATACCTCCTTTTGCCCTGTACTTAACCCGTATGAGTGATTTCTCTGTGTCGTTAAAATCTTTTGAAAAACATTGTGTTCACAATGTTGTAATGTCCATCAGTGGCTGTTTCCCAGTTTGCTCCCATTCTCCTGTTGTTGAACCTTTGGTGAATTCCAGGTGCACACACTCTGAGATGAACACCTTGGCACATAGGGCTTGAGCCCCAGTTGCCATCTTTGGGTAGGTTTTAGGAGAGCACAGTGCAGCAGAGCGTGGGCTCTGGAGCAGACTGCCAAGCTTGGCCGGTGCTGCGCACGGGACCGTGTGATGCCAGGTACGTGACGAGGGGCCAATATCTGGATTTCTCATGGTACGAGAGTAGCCCAGTATGGGAACCCTGGGCACCGGGACAGGGGCTTGGATAAGGGAACTGAGGTGGAGAAAGGGGGGAGAGCAACATGGGCCTGGTCCCCGCTCTCCCCCACCTCCCCATCCACTCCCGCCCACGCTGCGCACTGGGGAGGCAGGGGGTCAGAAACACAGCCGCTCGGACTTTCTGCTTCTATAGATGCCAGAACTGCAGCCCACGATGACCCCGCCAAGGTCACACACACAGCCAGCAGAAAACCTGAGCACCCTGACTCAGAGCCTGGTCCCTGCGCCACCCTGCAGTCCAGGGGCCAGAGCTCAGTCTCACCCTTGTCCCCTGCTTAGACACCTCGTTGTTCTCATCTAAGGATAGAGAGGCTTGGCACGGGGGAGGAGCAGCTCTCGGGAACTGTAGCGTGCTGTTTCCAGAAGGGGGGCCTCCTCCCTGGGGACTGTCCTCGAAGTGGCATTTGCGTGGGGCAGACAGACTTGCTGCTCACTTTAGGGAGCTGAGGGGATGTCTTGAGCCCCAGCAGGTGCAGCCTGTGCCGAGGACACCATTACAGGGAAGGTGAGGCTCAGCCCCCTTTGCCACTGACGATGCCCGGGAGAAACTCACACTGGCTTCAAGCCCTCAAGCCTTCTCCCGTCCCTTGTCTGGCATGCCCCTCGCCACGGCCCCAGGAGGATGGGGATCTTGTCTGCGTTTTACAGATGAGGAAGGTGAGCCTCAAAGACATCACACAGGTTGCCCAAGTGTGGCAGACACTGTTGGTGCCACCTGCTTTCCCGGGGCCCTCAGTCCCCGAGTGCGCCAGCGGCTTCTCCCTTCGAGGAGCTGAGGCTCAGCCCGTGGGCTTTTTCTGCTGTAGGGACATGCTGAGCCAAGCTGGACGCACTCCTCAATTGACGATGGCTGGGAGTCGGGGGATAAATGTCCCAGCTTCTCACCACTGGAGTCAGTGGGACAACTCTGAGGTATGTCCTACACCATCTGCCAGTGGTCCCCATTGCAGTCACCTGCACAACATACTCCTTTAGCTGCCTTCCCTCCCTGCGTCGCCTCCTCACTCCCTACTAGTGCTGCCTGAGGTGTCCCCCAGATCCACTCTTGCTGTCGAATCCCAGTCTCAGAGTCTGCTTTAGGCTAGAGGGAAGCTGGTGGAACCCAGAGATGTGAGCGAGTGGCTCCTGATGAACGGTGCACGCTCTCAGGGAGCCCATTAAAGAGCAACTAGACAGAAGGATTACGGGGGGTGAGCGGGGCCCTGGGCCGCCAGCGCCTGGGCTGGGCCTGGCTGCAGCCTGGGCATCCCTCCCCCTCCCCCATGCTGGTCGCAGCTGGGAGGGAGAATGCGGCCTCCCTGGGTGCTGCTGGGCTGTAAACGGAGGCTTTGAGGGGACAGTGGCAGATGGCAGCTTCGTGCTTGTCTGTGCCGGGACGCCGTGAACGGGGAGGAGCCTTAGTCACTGAGTGTCCAGCCCCATGGCCACTGCACTCACACACACACACTCACACGTGCTCTTGGGCTCGTGCCTGTGCACACGCGCTTCCGTGCACTCACACCAAGACGCGGGGACCCCAAAGACGTCCACGTCCCAATGCCTAGAACCTGCGAAGATGCCACCTCCCAGGGCAGAGGGGGCTTTGCAGCTGTGATGAAGTTGAGCATCTGGAGATGCAGGATTATTCCGGATACTCCAAGTGGCCCGAAGTGGTCACAAGGGTCCTTAAAAAGGAAAGAGGGAGGCGGGGAGAGAGAGGTGATGTCGACTGTGGAGACGGATGAAGAGGCCACGAGCCGAGGAGAGCAGGTGGCCCTAGAAGCCGGAACAGGCAAAGAGGCAGATGCCGTTCCGGAGTGTCCGGAAGGACACAGCGCTGCCCACCCAGCTTGGACTTCTGACCTCTGGACTGCAAAATAGCAAATCTGTTGGTGTTTTAAGCCACTGAGGTTTTTTAAGCCATTGAAAGTTTTCATGCGCTTTCGTGCATGCGGCATCCGGATCAAGACGTGTTGCCAGCACCCCAGATGTGAGTCGCTCACACGCCAACTGCCTGGCTTTTGTCCCAGCCACATACCACTAAATGCCACCTTCGAGATTCTTCTTACGATTATCTACTTACCTTAAAAAATATTTATGCCTTTCTTTAGCTGTTTTTACTTGAAAGGAAATTTCTATCACTTTGTTGAATGTTGAAAACCATTATTATAAACCATTATTTAGGGCAAGTATTCTATGGAAAGGACTGTGTAAAAATAGCTACAATGAAAACAACTGTTCCTAGGTCCCAGCTAGACACTCCAACCTACCGGAGGCTCTGAGTGCAAAGGCTGCTCTGTCTTTATTAAAAAGGGGAATTAGCGGGGGAAGTTTGAGGCATTAAAAACTAATGAGCATGAAGCGCAGGGTTTCACTTTCATCCAATCATAATGATTAAAAAAGAAATTAAAAAGAAATGACTGCAGGTAATGCTATTTAATGCCAAGTCTGTACCCACCTACACTTATGTCCCGGGCCACCAGCATTTATCCCACTGCTTATGAAAGAGAGGGGGGTTAGATTCCTCTTAGAATGACCTGCAGCTCCTTACCCGTGCAAACCCAAGTGGGTGACTTAACCTCTCTGAGCCATAGTTTCCTCAAAGGCAAACGAGGAAAATAGAGTCAATTCTTATTTTTTGTAGTAGTTATGTTCTTTTATAAAGTCACCAAGAACACGGAATTAGCAAATACTGAGCTTTTGCTCCTAGTGGAATACAGGGCTTTTGGCAAACCCCTGGTCACATCTTTTTCAACCAATCGGTACATAACTTTGTGTCACGTGTGCTTCTGTTTAAAGACACTTTATTTAATATATTGTCGATTCATTAACAAAGAACCCATGCCCAGCACAAAAACTGTGAATAGTATGACACTAAAGAGACCATGAAAAGGGCACTTGTTTGCAGTGTGAGAGCTGAAACAAAAAGGCAGAGTGTCACCTTGCTCAAGTTCAGCCGAGATCACGTGTGTTGGGTGACTTTAGTTTTTCTCCACTCTGTGCATGTCCACGCATGATTCTGAAGGCACCATAAGTGCTAATTGGGGGATTAAAAAATGTTGTGAGCAGGTGACTTTGCAAGTGTGGAATCAGTGAATAATGAGGGTGGAAACTCTGGTACAACGCTCAGGGCTGTGGCGAGGGCTAAAGTGATCGCCATAGTCCTTTAGCACAGCTCGTCCCGTAGGAGAGCCTGCATCGATGTAGTCGTGACTGCTGTCATTTCGCTCCTTGCAGGTTCAGCGACTTTAAGCAAGTCAGGCTCTCAGGGCGTTGAGGCACCTGCCTTCCAAACAGGGTACTCTGGGGCGGAGCGACACGATGTGCGAGCAATGGCCCAGTGCCACGCTGACCTCAGAGCCTTTGTTGAATCTGAGTTGAATTCCCTGCAGCGCCTTCGGGTCAGTTCTAAGGAGCTGTGGACATGGCCTCTCCTGTGTCGGGCGTGGTGGTGGATGCCCAGGTGGGGGCCGCAGGGGGCGGCACACCGAGCAAGGGCCTCCTTAAACCTTGCGCTCCGGCTTCTGTCCCCTCAGCCGAGTCTCTGCCCTGGCACCTGCCGTGAGGGCTGTCTGGAAGGCAGGCTGAGGCCAGCCAGGGGGGCAGAGCTGGGCGCAGGAGTCGGGTTTTCTGCTGGGGTAGAAGGAGCCGTGGAGTTTGCGGAGCAGGAGTGACCAGGCTGGAGTGGATTTCCAGGGGCAGCTCTGGAGGAGCTTGGAGCACCTGAGCTGAGCCTACAGGTGGGGAAGGCGGAGAGGAGGCAGCTGTCGGGGTCTCCCGGGTCTCCCGGGTCTTGTGACGCTTCCTGTTTCTCCCCGTGTGGCGGCTGCGGTTTACCCTGAGAGCGAGAACGCTGGGGGCTGCTCCCCTCCCTGGGGCTTCATCTGCCAAAGCCACCAAGCGTGCAGGGCCCCCCAGCGCTCGGCCACCACCCCTGTGCTCACCACCTCTTTCATCAAGAAAAATGGTCGCCAAGGACTGGTGGTGGGTAAAGTGTCACCGGTGCTCGTGTGGGACATTAGCAAGCCAGATGCAAGCCTGCTGGTGCCTCGATCCTCAGTTGCCCTTAGCCGGGCAGCGTGCTACACTGCATGCATGCGTGCATGCGTAACACCCCCAGGGCACACACGTGTCCACAGACACACACGAGTGTGCACACTCATAGCAGCACTGTCAGATGGATGCATAGTGCTTAACTCACACAAGTATGCGGTGCGCTGCACGCACAGGCACGCGTGTGCCACAGCACGGCCCAGGGCGGGGTGCAGGGCTGGGGAGTCAGTCTGGCCAGGTTTGCAGCCCAGCTCTGCAACTGTCCCGCCAAGTTACTTACCCTTCTCGAGCCTCAGTTTTCTCATCTGCAGTTGGGGCACTGAATGAGCTCCTGTGTGCATCGTGCTTAGCACGGGGCTCACGACAGCCCCCCTTTGGGGTTCACTATTCCCATTTCTCATCGTTGACAGGAAGGGTACATATCACCCCTCCAGAGGCCTCCTCCTCCTCCAACTCTCCCATCTCTAACTCCCAACCCCGCAGGGGCGAGAGCCTTCAGGTCATCTGTGCAGTGCTGACCGCTTACCTGTAAGTCGTGCACAGCAGGCTGTTCACTTCCCATCTTGCCAATGGCATGGCTGCCATTTCAGGGGTTCAGCGTGGGGGGGGGAGGGAGGACTGGGGGGTGGTGTAGGGGAGCAGGCAGCTAGCGCCCAAGCAAAGGGCAGAGTTGGGACGGCCCGCAGGTCAGGCAAAGGGTCCGGGGGTCTGTGTGAGCCCTTCTGGGGTCTGTGGGCGTCAGGTGGGATCCATTGCTCTGGGGTGCAACAGAGGCTCTGGAGACAGGGGGGCTTTGATGGCCCACCGCATGTACCCCACGACTGTGCAGCTGACCCTGATGTTAAAATATCTGTGTTTATTTACACGCAGAGAGGGACAGAGGCAGAGGGGCAGGAGGCGGGTGACTACTCTGTGCTAGGCACGGTACCGGGCGCACAGACAGCACCGTCTCGTTTAATCGTTCAACCATCTCGAGAGGTAAGGATTCTCATTTTGCAGATGGAGACATCAAGGCTCAGCGAGTGATGCCACATACTCAAGGTGAACAGAGCTGCCACAATATGGCGAAACCACTCCAGGCCGGCCCTCGCCTGGCCAGCAGACCCAGCGTCTGAAACTCCGCCCGGGAGCCACCCAGGGAGATGGTCTTTCCTCCGGAGCACACATCGTTCTTGTAACAACTCTGTTGTAGCATCATCTCCCCCTGCCAAGTCTTGCTTTTACTCCCTCCGTCTCAGAACTTCCTCTCTCAGCTCACACGCAGTGCTAAGAGCAGTCAGGAGTCCTGGGGCTGTTAGCACCTGCTTCTCTTCCCCTCGCTGGAAAATTGAGAGAAAACTAAGCGCTCAGGGCTGAGGGTCCTCTCTCAGGGTAAAGAAACTTAAAGGCACGGTGTCCCTCGCAGAACACTGTGACATTTGACAAACTTAATTCAATTGTACAAAAAAGAGCAAATTTATGGAAGAAAATATGACTATATATCATGTGCGTGGGGTAGCGTATCTTTTAAAAAAAATTACACATAAGATTTAAAATCAAGAAAATGCTTCCTTTGAACTTTAATTTTTTTCTCTGTCCTCTGGGGGAAATCCCACTCTAGGATGTTGCAGGCAGGACACCCAGGCCCAGCGTGTTCCACAGTGCCCCGTGTGCAGGGCCCTGGGCTGGAGACAGGAGACGGGGTTCCAGCCCCTGCCCGGCTGCTGCCTCTGGACAAGTCACTCACCCGCTCTGGGCTTCCATCTCTCCCTGGACGCAGGGGGTGGGTGGGAGTGGGCTAGAGATCATCCGAGTCCTTTTCAGCTCCAGTCTCCCAGGACGGACTTGATTCTTGCCCCCCAGTGTCACAGCCAGAACCCCCACGGGCCAGGGTCAGGTGCGGAGTCACCCCTCCCCATTCCGTCTCTGCCCCTCCCCGCCCACGGGAAACCATCAAGGGGAGCTCTTGGGCCAAGGAGACGCTGCTCCCTCCCTCACCAGAGACCCCCAGCTCCCTCCGGCTCCCGGTCTCAGGCCTCAAGCCCCCAAATAACCGTCTGAGGGGACCCAGGCTATTAAAGT
>VSMD01064412.1:0-93633 GCA_008750895.1 Mirza zaza | reverse complement strand
TCATATGGCATTTCTTCTTTAAATCTTTTAAGGAACCTCTATACTATTTTCCATAGTAGCCGCACCATTTTATAATCCTACCAACTAGTTATTTCTTTTTTTTTTTAAAACTCAAAATTTGATTAGTCACTTTTCTGTGGTGGGGAATATAGGTATGGAGAAGGTAGACCATCCTCAGGTTTACTCACAGATAGGATTTTTCAACAGGTAAGTTTTCTTTTTTTTATGATAGAAGGAGGGACAGGGAGTCAAGTATGTTTGCAGTCAAGAGATTCTAAGAATAGACCAGAATATGTGAGCTGGGCACGGCAGGATGGAAGGAGAGTGGCAAGATTAATGATTAAAGACTAATAGCCACCGTGGACTACAGGTTTTGATGAGTTCAACAATTGTTGGTGTGGGATGCTAATCTGAGACTAGGCTTCCAAAAACTGAGAATCCATAGGTGTTTCAGTTATTGCTATAGACTTAGGCTGGGAGAGGGCGGCTAAGCTGGAGTGGGACGAAAGGTCAAGGCCATGTGTGAGGCGAGGCCAGGGATTGGCTGGATGCTGAAGTGGTTTGCAGCTGCCACCATGAGGATGAGGCTCTGAGATGAGGGAGAGAGCTGCCTCTACTTCAGAGGTGAGGAGGCAAGCTTCCTGGGGACACAGCTATGTGTTTGTTAGGGCACGAAGGTGGAAGGAGCAGTCAGGAAGGAGTTTGAGGCTGTGGAGACTGGGAGAGCTGGGAGAGAGGGAAGGGAGCAGGGCCACACAGGGTGTGACAGGAGAGTGTGGGGGTGGTGACGTTGGCCCTGGTGACAGTGGATTGCCATGCAGCCACTCAGAAGAATGAAGTACTATTTGCATGCTTACATTGTGACCCCCAAGTGTCATTAAATGAAGCAAGCATGGCACAAATCAGTGTGTATTTTTTCATTTAACAGAGGAGTTTAACATCCACATGCTTTGTTTAGGTATATAAAGGATCCCTGCAGGCATACAATGGAGCCTGACATCAGAGTCCCCTCCCCTCTAGGAAGGGACTGGGGACAGAGGGAGGAGGGGAGACATTTTCTTCACATCCTTTGGACCAGAGCTGTCCAATAGACACCGTGATGATGGACATGTCCTGTATCTGCTGTGCACTGTGACAGCCTCTAGCCACATGTGGCCATTGAGTGCCTGGCATGTGGCTAGAGCCACTGAGGAACTGGATTTTTAACTTTATTTAATTTTAAAGAATTTAAATAGTCCCATACAGCTAGTGGCTACTGTATTGAAGAATGCCTTTTTAGTTTGGTAATTTTTAGCCTCTTTTTAAGAAAAACAAAGTTGTTAATAAATCCAAGGTTGGGGCATTTGGAAAGAAGAGAGAGCTATCGAGGAAGGAAGGCGGTGCTGGAGGAGGAGGAAGGTGTGGGGAGACATTAGCATGGGAGAACTTGGCAGGGCTGAGTGAAGCAGGGGATTTTCATGCCTGTCTTAACTATTCTCGGCCCCGGGTACCATGTAAGGCCGCAGGAAGGACAGACTCCTGCTGCCGTCAGCTGCAAGGGCCATTAGGTGCTTGCCGTGCAAGGTACAGCTGGACACTCGCTGGGGGCCCCTGACATTTTGCATATGATTGCAGCACAGGTGGGGGCATTCCGAGGCGCCCCAGTCCCAGCTGTCTCTTTGGGCCATCAGTCAGCTCGTTGAGACAGAGAGGTGGCGGCAGATGGGAGGTGTCGTTCACCTTGACAGCTTCTAATTCTACAACACTGAGTCAGTAGCACAGCCTGAGAGGTGGTTCTCCTCTTCCGAATGCACCTCCCAATAGATGGCATCATGCTCAGCCTCACACTGGAAAGTGGATTTGAGGGCTCTGGGATGATGTCCTTAGAGAGGAATGGATCCTTTGTGTGTCTTGTCGTGTGAAGTCAGTGGGGCACCCTGGCTCTCGCCCAGGCACTTGCTCTGCTTTCTCTTCCCATTTGCTGAGCCACACGCCTTGGCCTGAAAACTACCAGCTGACAGGGTGGCTTGATAGCCTTTTGATTACTGGCTTCAGTAGCATCCTGGCTGCTTTCGGAAACAACTCCAGAAATTAAAAAAGGAACTGGGATTCAGTCAAGAAATGATGGATTGGTAATTTGCTTTTGGTGCTTGATCTAACTGGACTGCAAAGGCAATGAGTCATTTATACCAAGAACATACTAAAATAGTATCACATCTCCCCCTTCTTCGAAAGGGGTGTTTGATCTGGCCCTAAATCAGAGGCTCTGGGAAAGTGAATCCCATTTATTCCACATTTGTCTAGCCCTCTTCACTTTACAAAGTGCTTGAATGTGTTTTAATTCAAGAGCAGAACCTGAACTAGAAGGATCAGTAACTTCAGAGGTGCCCTCAAGTGACTGATGAGATTTCAGGCGAGAAGGTGGTGCCTTTAGAGCAAGACATGAGATCATGTCTTGAGTAGTTTGGATGTAGACTTGCCTGAAGGCAGAAGGAATTTGTCCTCCACTGTCATGAGAAGACATCTGAAACCAGCCACGACACAGATATGGCACTAATGGGTTGTGGTGCTGTGGGAAGGAGGTATTGGAGTGTAGATTTGGTCCCTGCTATTGGTTAAATTGTGTCCCCCAAAAAGATAAGGTTCTAACCCTCCCAGTCTGCAAGTAGAGTCTTTGCAGATGTAATCAACTGAAGAAGAGGTGGGCCCTACCTAATCCAATATGACAAGTGTCCTTATAAGAAAAGAAAATAGAGTCAGAGACTCACAGGGAGTAGACGGCCATGTGACAATGGGGTACTGTGTTTCCCTGAAAATAAGACAAGGTCTTATATTTATTTTTCCTCAAGAAGACGCCATAGGGCTTATTTTCAGGGGATGTGTTATTTTTTTTAAGTACGGTACAACAATCTACATTTATTCAAATATAGTTGTCGTCTTCTGGAACATCATCATAACTCTCCAAACTCCGAATTCCATCCTGAGTTTCTTGCAGCTCTAGTTCCTTTAGAACCATTGGCCCCAATCTCTTAAGTCGAGCAATAGAGCTCTCATGGGGCAGATAAGAAGGGCTGCTCATCTTCTTTACTACTCCGCAACGAAATGCATGGGTTGTGCAGGTGCGCTGCGTAGCCACGCCCATCGCTAGGTCTTATTTTTGGGAAAACACGGTAGATACTTGGAGTGATGCATCTATAAGCCAAAGAATGCCAAGGATTGCGCCAAAGACCAGAAGCTAGAAGAGGGAGGGAAGGAGTCCACCCTAAATGTGTCAAAGGGAACTTGGCCCTGCTGATGTCTTGATTTCAGGCTTCAAGCCTCCAGAACTGTGTGAGACAGTAAGTTTCTGTAGCTTAAGCCGCTCAGTTTATAGTGCTGTGTTATGGCAGCCTTAGGCCACTGATAAAGTCCCTGAGATGAGCCCTCGGACAGAGCTCATTCTGCCACTCACCTGCTCTGTGACCGTAAGTGATTCATCAGTCTTTCAATACCTCTATTTTCTCATCTGTGAACATGGGGGGCGGGGGGGAGGGTTCCTGACAGCTACCACGTGGCATCGTGGTGAAGATTAAACATGGAATTGAATGGAACCTGCCCCAAAAATGTTAGATAACTTATTTTCCATCCCTAGAATTGTGAAAGTATTTTTTATTTGTTGTACTGGAATAGTTTGAGATTGTCTAGGCTATTGTTTCATCTTGCTTTTCAAGAGCATGGAATAAGAGAATTTGTAAAGGAAACTTTAAGCCCACACACTGTAGCATATTTAGAAAGTTGCTTTTGCCCTAGCAACAAGGGATGGTTGTAGTAAAGGGATAAAAAGATTGTTCCTTGATTTTTGCTCCCACCTTCCCCAGCCCAAGAAATCTGATTTGTGTGGGGCAAGACAAAGTAATACATGATTGTTGTTAAAAGCTCAGGTAATTCATAGAGGTGTAAAGAATACAGTACAACCCACTTGTCAGAGGGCTGGCCAAGCATAACCAGAGCTAGCACATGCACACGGCTACACATATATCCATTCTGCTTTTTCTTTTTTTTACATAAATAGGGATGACCTATATATACTTTCTTGCAGACTGGTTTTTCTCTACTTAACAACATATTTTGGACATCTTTCCATCCTAGGATAAATAAAGGCACGTTATTTTTGACAGCTATGCAGTATTCTATGTATGGATTTAGCCTATTTTCTTTAGGCACTTTTCTGCTGAAGATATGGGTTGTTTCCAACGTCTTGGGGTTAGAGACAACCTGAAATAACCGTACTTACACATTTGTATTTTAATGCTTGTTCTCTTCTTTAGGATAAATTACTAGAAGGCTGGGTCAGAGAACATGCCAAAATAATTTTGATGACCTGTGTCACGCTGTACTCCAAAAAGGTCACAGTAATTTACGTTCCCACTAGCAGGGAACGAAGATGTCTGTTTACTCGCCTTTGCCAGTACAAGTGTTATAGCTCTTTTCGATGCTCACTGGCTGTCCAGGTGGGAAACCGAATGCTCCACGTTAGTGTGCATTTCTTTAGTCCAGCTGAACATATTCTCATACGATTTTGGGGCATTTGCATTTCTCTTGGGAAATGGGTTGCCAGAATTTCAGATGGGAGTGAGAAGCCTTTATTTCCATGTTGGGGCAGTTCCCAGACTCTGGCTACTAGAACTCGGGTGACAAAGGCAGCACAACTTCACGATTGACCAGGTAGCTCCTGCCTTGCCCAACTATCCATGTTCTTTTTGTGCAGTATCATGGTTTTTTCTTTGTAGATCTGATTACCTGTATTTAATTTATGTATTGGTATATTTGTCCATCTCTATTATAAGACTGTAAGCTTGCCAGGGCAAGGATATTCCTTAACTGTCTTATTTTTTTTATCCCCAACCCTTAGTCTAATGCCTGGCATTTAGTAGGTGTTCATTAAAGAATTGCAGAATGAAAGATTGAACTGTGGAATTTCATCATCTTATGTAAAGTTTTGATAACCCTTATTAAGATGATGGTAATTAATAACCACCCATGGAGCACCTGACTCATGCCAGGTATTATTCTGGGCTCTGTGCTTGGTAGAGGTATTATTGAGCACCTGGCACAGAAGGTGAATATTGTTCCTGAAGGCTCATGGCTAGTATGGATAGACTGGGGTTTAAACCTAGGACTTGTTTGCTCTGCAGTGTGCTCATGACTACAGTACAGTGCTGCCGCTGCGAATGATCATTTGCACGTCTTGGTTTTACCACTTTGTCCTTCTGCCTGCCCTCTCCTTCCTCCTAGACATGCTCCTTCCTAGCAAACAGCTGCACCCCAAAATTAGTTGGAGGGAGAGGCAAAGTCACTGTGGATCCAGAAGAATTAAGGACTACAAAATTACCCAGCTCGAAATACAGTCCTGGGCTTTGGTTCTAACTCTGCAAGGTGGGAAACGGCTGGCACTTGGCCAGACACGGATTAAACTGTCCCCACCTCAGGGCAGCCTGGGGCCAGGTTGGCTTTCCTAGGAGCTGGCATTCATTTCTGGGGTCCCCCGGCAAATGGCTGCCATGGTAAGCTCTGCAGCCTTCCTGTGTCTCAAAGGCCTTGCAAAGGAGGATCCTTTGTCTTGTGCTCTTTAAGGCTTTGGTTCCTGCTCTCATGAAACTGGGCTGAGGGCTCTGTGGCTTTGCCATCCAGGGCAGGAGTTGGCCTTTGCTCTCAGCTCTGGCCTTTGCTCTGGCTCCTGCTGCCAGGAAGCATTTGCCGAGAGTGGAGTGTTCTGTCCCCAGAGCGCCAGGGCCCAGCACTGAGGAAGGGGACCGTGTTTTACCCCAAGTTGGTCATAGTGTTTGTCGTCCTTCTATCTGCTGCTCTCTGCTGCCCTCCCTGAACTGCTGCCTGTGGTTGGAGGTGAGCAGTCCTCAGTTCAGGTGCCCTCCTTGCAGTGGCGGGACTTTCGGGAAGACAGATGAGGGTGACATTCTTCTCCCCTTGTGACCATTTGTCAGTGGGGATTTGGGGCAAGCTCTTTACCTTCTCTGAGGTGTCCTATTTTTAGAGGAATGCTCTGTGGGCTTGTTTTTTCCACAGTTGTCTTTGAAGTTTTAGGGTCAGAGAAGTTTTATGGTGTATTTTTTTTCTCACTTCCGTCTCTAGATTTTGTCCTGTGAGTTTGCTGTTGGGCATTTTTAATTTAATTTGACTTTTTTTTTTTTTTTTTTGAGACAGAGTCTCACTCTGTTGCCTGGGTTAGGGTGCAGTGGCGTCAGCCTAGCTCACAGAACCTCAAGCTCCTGGGCTCAAGCGATCCTCCTGCCTCAGCCTCCCGAGTAGCTGGAACTACAGGCATGCGCCACCATGCCCAGCCAGTTTTTTTAATATATATATTTTTTAGTTGTCCAGCTAATTTCTTTCTATTTTTTTAGTAGAGACAGGGTCTCGCTCTTGCTCAGACTGGTCTCAAACTCCTGACCTCACAGAATCTTCCTGCCTCGGCCTCCCAGAATGTGAGCCACTGCCCCCGGCCAATTCAATTTGACTCTGCATAGTCCTTGCTGCTGATCAACATCAAAATGTTGATGTTGGTTGTAGCTGATGTTTACCTTCTTTTTTATCTTTTTTGAATTTGGGGGAAAATTTTTTTATAAGGTCCATATATTATTTTTGTAATCGTGTCAAGCATACTTTTTCCCTTTTTGGGAAATTAAAACAATGCAAGCCAGTCTGGTAACAAAGAATAAAGCTCTTATCTCCTCTGCATTGCTACTGCCTTCCTATGATTATGCTACTGGGTGCTGTTGTACTTAAACCATCAACCCCGCTGGGTGTTTTTATGTGCTGCTACTTCTCTTATGAAAGGACACCATGGTGCACGCAGCCTGCCTTTGGGGCTCCATAAAATTGCTTTGAATGAAATTCTGGTGATTTTTTTTCCCTCCCTATCTCCTGCCTTCTTCTAAGGAGTTGCACCCGTGGAGCTGTTAGGCAGGACAGATTCCACCAGCATTCCTCTGTACCCTAATTCATTTCTCTGTACCATAATTCAGCTTATTTAGCACATCGCTGAATAGGCATTTAAAGGAATACTTGAGTGTTGTCGTTTTTTAATAGTTTCTTCCTACCTCATAAAATTGTTATAAGAAACACATGGGATAATACAGTAAAGTTGCTTGGCACCGTGTTTACACGCAGCAGGTACCCAATCAATGGGGTTATTTTTTAAGAGGCTTTCCAGGCAAAATAGAGATTGGTGGTTTTCACAAAACAGCTTTATTAAAATATAATTCACACAGCACACCCTTCTCCCATTGCAAGTGTACAGCTCAATGGCTTTCATTTGTATTCACGGAGTCACACTTCTGTCACCACGGTCCATTTCTAGCATGCTCAGTGCCATAGAGAGGCCCCACTCCCATCAGCGGTCATCACCAGGCACCACCCCGCCCAGGGCCACCACTGTCTACCTTCTGCCCTTGTAGGTCTGCCTATTTTGGACATTTTGTATACATGGAATCGTACACTCTGTGGTCCTTTGTCGCTCAGTCATTCGCTCAGCATAAAATTGTCAGCATTGACCCACGTAGTATGGTGTGTCGGAACTTCATTCCTTTTCACCGCTGTGGCACATCTTACTGCAGGGATAGGACACATTGCATGCGAGTGTCCGTTTGTCAGCCCACGGGCACTCGTGTTGTTTCTACTTTTTTGGCTGTGGTGAAGAATGCTGCTACGGACATCTGTGCAGTCATCCGTGTGTGGACATATGTTCTCATTTTTCTTGAGTATGTAACTAAGAGTGGAATTGCTGTATGTCCTAGTCTGTTTGGGCTGCTGTAACAACATACTATAGACTGGGTAGCTTATAAGGAAGAGAAATTTATTTCTCACTATTCTAGAGGCCGGGAAGTTCAAGTTCAAGGCAGATTCAGTGTTTCGTGAGGGCCTGTTTCCTGGCTCATAGATGATGTTTTCTCAATGTGTCCTCACATGGCAGAAGGGGCAAGGCAGCTCCCTGGGTCTCTTTTACAAGGGCGCTAATCCCACTCGTGACGTTCTGCCTTCATGACCTAATCACCTCCCAAAGGCCTCAGCTCCTAATACCATTGCTCTGGGCAATAGGATGTCAACATAGGAAGTTTTAGGGGGCACAAACATTCAGACCATGGCTCTGGCTTATATGATAACTGTGTGTTTAACATTGAGGAATTGTCAAAATGTTTTCCAAAGTGGCCTGTATCATTTTACATTCCCACCAGTAGTGTATGAGGCCTCCAATTTCTTCACATCCTTGCCAACACTTGTTACTATCTGTCTTTTTTATTCTAGTCATTCTAGTGGATGTGAATGGTATCTCTACATGGTTTTGATTTACACTTGAGGGGTTTTTATGCTTTTGAAAAAAAAAAATCACCTTTTTCTTCCCTCTTCTGAGTTTTGGACTTGATTCCCACAGACTCTTTAGAAGTTTGGTTACCCATGCTATTAAAGTAGCATGTCACTGTTCAGAGAGAGCTTCCTCCAAGAGGCCCTCCCATCTCACTGCCCTTTGTTTTCCTGGTCTCATTACAGTGCTGTAGAGTCTGGTTTTTGGGCTCACAGACTGAGCTTTGAATTTTTAATGGCACAAAGTCAGGGGACTCGTATTAATCAAGCTCACAGAACTGACGTAAAACCAGGATATCAATTTATTAGTGGATGCAAAGTGCCTCCATTATAAGATCTTGTCTGGGTGTCTGTTATGGACTGAATGTTTGTGTCCTCCAGATTCATATGTTGAAGCCTTAATTCCCAACATGATGGTTTTAGGAGGTGTGGGCACGTTGGGAGTAATTAGGTTTGGACGAGGTCATGAGAGTGGAGCTCCCATGATGGGGTGAGAAGAGGAAGAGACACCAGAGCTTGCTCTGTCACCTCTCTGTGGGCACATAGAAGCCACTCACTGTAAGAGAAGAGGCGGCCCTCCCTGGAATCCGGCCCTGCTGGCCCCTGATCACAGACTTCCAGCTTTTAGAACTGGTAGAAAATAGCTGTTGTTGAAGGCCCTCAGTCTGTGGTATTTTGTTTTAGCAGCCCAAGCTAAGAGGGTGTCCATGTGGGTTCTTCCATTTTTCCCCGTGGGTAGACCCAGGCGGCAATCCTGGGCATTGGAACGGTATTTAGTGGCATCGGCCTTTGAGAACAGGATGTATCAGTCTGTATATTAGAGATGCTATTTGAGTCTAAAAGGGACCAACTTTGAGACCAGGATCCTGTCCATGATTCCTTCTCCTTTGGGTAACACTTTGGAACGATCTGTCCTATTTGCCCTTGTAACCACCTTTGTTGTGTTTTCCTAGCTGTCCAGCTCCCTTTCTGATTTATGAGGTTTTTCCTTGGTTATGTTGATACTGTCACCATCTGCTAATAATTGAGGTTTCCTATTCTTTTTAAATTCCATATTTTCTGAGTGCCTGTAGGCCCCAGACATGGAGCTGTTGATCTTACGGTCTGGCAGGGGACCGTGGCCTGGGAGCCAAGTGATTTTTGTACAGTTCCGGTTCTGATCTGATAGGTTTGGATCTAAAGGTTTAACTCTGAGGACAGTCTTAATTACTGATTTTCTTATTATGCTCTGGGCACTATGCTAAGTAGTTTCTATGTTGTATCTCATTAGGACAATCCTATGAGATACAGGTTTCACTATTCTGACGTATGGGAGGGAAACGAAAGTTTAGAGGGACAGGGTGATGTGCCCAGAGTGGCAAAGCCAGGATAAAGCCGCTGGAGCAGGGATTTGCAGCACACCCTCCTGGACTGCAAAGCCTGGTGTCATCTTCGTGTCTAGGCGGTGCTGTGCGCCCTGCCCAGGCGGGATTCACAGCCCCGTGGATTCACAGCGAGCTGAGGGCAGGTGTGGCTGTGGGCTCAGCAGCAAAGAGGAGGGACAGAACGGTCACCCCCGTGGGACTGTCTCACAGATTTACAGCCAGCAGGAAGGGCGAGCTGGAGGGGGTTGGTGAGGGGACTCCTTTCATTTTCCCTGTTGCCCCGAAGGAAGACATTCTCCAAATTGCAGGTACAAAAAAAAAATCTGTATTTTAGGTCTGTTTCTGTGACACATAGTATAACTTCACTTTGTTTCCAAACCAACAGATGTTTCCTCATCTGTTGGTTAAGGTTGAAACTTCTCATCCTACCTATCTTAGGAAAAGGATTAGAGGGGACCTTGTAAGGTCTCTCGAAGTCTCCTGAAAACTTGAAAAGTGTACATATTTGTATGTGCCTCTCTCTCTCCAAATGTGTATGTATACACACAAATACATAAAATATTTATATATAGAAGTAATGTTAATATACATGTTCTAAAATGCAATTAAATTCACTGAAATTCTTTTCTGAAACTTATTTTATCATGGTGCAAATACAAAGTCTCCCCTCCTGACAGACTGAGCGTAGGATACAGCACGTTCATGGTGGCGCTGTGCTCTGTGGCCGATCTCCAGGGCTTGCTCATCGCGTACAAGTGAAAGTTTGTTCTTTGACGAGCGGCTCCGTTTGCCCCTCCCCTTTAACTTCTTAAATACAGGCCACTATAGGGGAACATCTCTGAGAGGACTTTAATATTTGGATAAGAAGGTTGTTCCATGCTTGGAGTGGAAGAGTTAAAAACTGTGCTTTAGCTGACTTAGGGCTACAAAGCAGGCAGATTACTATTTCTCCATGTGTTACCCTGTTTGTTGCTATAAGGGATCATTAGTGTGGGTGTCAGCACCCACCAAAATTTGTGCCTTGGCATTTTCAGCCAAGAAAATATTTTTCTCTTTTCGCTTGTATGTGTTCGATGAGCAAACTGGTATGTGTGATGCATCAGTGGCGTGGAAGTCACCTCTAAACACAGTACGCCGATGCTGCCTGGTTTTTAAATCCAAGTTCAAATCCTTCTCCTCTCCCAAGGTGACTGTGGCTGACATCGCAGAAAAACTAGGTTAGTCTAGGTGTATCCTTCTGGAATAGGAAGGCATGTGTCGGAGTCTGAAATTGAGTACCCTTCAAAAATAGCCACGTGAGGCCTGTTGACAGGTCCTGTCTGAGAGAACAGATGGGAGTTTGGGAAATGACACATTGAGGTCCCTGTGTCTCAATACTCCCCCTTTACCCCTATTTTGAGCAATATATTTTGTTGGTTTCAGTTAAGACCAATCTGGCAACAATATCTACTCTTTTTAGGGGTTTATTTGGCTATTTGGGCAGACAACTCAGAAACGGTGGTCACGGAGAGAATTTATGGCCTTTTCCAACCCGAGTAAGGATTAGTGGGTACATCTTGGGGGACTTCCACAACATGTCAGTGAATCTAAACTCCATCCTTCTTTTAAAGTCTAGGTAGTCTGCGTGTCTGGAATGGTGAGCGGTGATCTAGGCCTTGGTTTCCGGTGGGATAGGTGTTCTGTCGCTGTACTGTGCGTTTTGGTTCATACATGAGAAGGTAAAATTCGTTTTGAAAAAAGTCTGATTTTACCCATCAGAGTCCTATCAAGAGATGCGTGTTCTAACACCTCGGCCTGCCGTGCACTCACTCAGTGAGTACTGAGTGCCCACTCCGTGCCAGGTGCTGTTCGAGGTGCCAAAGCAGTCCTCGCTCTCATGCGCCTAAAGATGCACGAGAAGGTAATCGCAGAGAGTCATGAGATCCGCGAAGAAAATAAACCGGAGCCATGGGACAGAGCGTGTGAGAAGGGTACTCCAAATTGGGGTCGACGAAGGTCACAGTGTGGAGGTGACACTTGAACTGATTGATGCTTTGGGTGACAGGAAGTAGCCTTGAGAAGAAGCGTGCCTGGACAGAGGGCCGCTGTAAACAGGGGGACCAGCGTGGTGAGCTTGGGAGTCAGGAAAACAGGTTCCTGTGGCTGGAGCAAGGGAGGATGCCTGGGGCTTTGGAGGAGTTTGATTAGAGGAGCAGCGGGAAGCCATGGGCGGGGTGTTAGGCCTGGGGGAGGGGACTGATGTGGTTATGTGTTAACACTGGAGAGCTCAGGCGGTTGGTTATGAGGGCCCGCCATTCCCGTGAATATATGAGGGCCTGTGTTTCTTCAAAAATGAAAATGTTTTCCCTCATCTCACTGATTGTAATGGTGGCGCTTATTTTTTTAGAACAAATGCATTTAAATTAAAATAAATTTTAAAGTGAACATCTTCTCTCCTTCATAGTTACCCTTATCCTTTCCTCCCTTCTCCATAAAAGATAATCATAATGAACAGTTTGGTGCATGTGCTTCCAGGATATTTTCTTTGCAAATAGAACATGATACTCATATGCTTTACACACACGAGGTGTAAGTGAAAATACGATCTTTCTGTACGTATTGTTATAGAACCTACTTCTTTTCCCTAATGCAAAACCCCCAAAGTTTAATCTCTGGTCTATATATCTTACCCCTTCTTTTTAATGATCTCATGGAGTTCTGCTGTTGGTTGTAGCATAATTTATTTAACAACCTATTAGGAAATCTGAGTTGTTCCAGCTTCTGCTGTTTTATGCTGTGATGCTACTTACCGCCTGTGTGTGAATCTGTGCACACCTACCTCTTTGTTTATTCCTTTAGGTCCTAGGCTTGAGCTGTGGGGTATTATTTTTAATAAATAAAAGACAACTACACTGTGAATGTGTCCCAGTGCAATATCTATTCTGACTAGGAGCGAAAGCCGGTTTGTTGGCAAGGGTGTGCATTACACTGGAGACCTGTCACTCCCCAAGTGTGGCAGGGCTGTTGTTGGCCACTGATCTGTAATCTTGATTGTTCACGGAGTGGCTGCTGTGATTGGAAACGCTGCCAGCCACAAATGCACGGAAAAATGAGGAACATATGTAGGGAATGTAAGCTCTCCTATTTTGTATGCACACGAAGCTGGCAGTATTCCCCAAGCGCCCTTCACTGTGTGGGCACAGCTGCAGGTCTGTATTGGGTTGCTTTTCCCAATATCATGAGTAACTAAAGCCAGGGACAGGCTTACAAACAATAGACTACACAAAGCTGGGTCTGCCCTTTGCATAATTAACCAGTAGTTCTGCATTTCCAGAGATGTGATTGTTTGAGGCAGTGGCAAGCACGTTCAGGATCAAGTACACGTTTCCTTATTATCAAATCTACGTTCTGCAGATATCACATCGTATCAAAAACAAGGAAGCTTAGGAGGATTTGGCTGATGAAAGTTCTTGGGAGAAAAATGATATAAGGGTAATATTTCTGCATCTGTCATTATTCCCAATCCCTAAGGCAGTCCAAGAAGACTGGCTTTACTGAGATGTTTGGGATGAATTATACAGCACTTGGGGGCTTGTTGTGTGTTGTTTTGACATGAGGCCTTGTGTGCAGATTTTGGAGAACAATTTCTTGTTCATGGTGCACCCAGCTCTAATAGCTGAGCCAGGATTTAGGACCAGATTGGCATCTCTGCCTCAATGGCCAACTCCCAGACACAGATGGGCCAGACTTTTCACTTTCAGCTTGTCGAAGATACAAGATTGTGGTCTTGTGCTGAATGTACACACCTGAATCTTATTCTGAAACCAGCTGGGTCCATCCTACCTGTGATAGTGTAAAACATATATTTGGTCTTCATCTCCATTTCCTGGTCTACAGCTCCTAAAATCCTTGGAATCTTCAAAGTGATAAATGACTTTTTTACATGCTAATGAGGTGAGTGGTGGCTGGCAGCCCCTAGGTAGCTCAGGATGGGGCTGGTCACCAGAAAGAACAAGCCTTGATTAGAGGGTTGGGACTTTGATCCCCACCCCTAACCCCTGGAGAGGGGAGAGGGGCTGAAGGTTAAGTAGATCACCAGTGGCCAATGGTTTAATCAGTCATGCCTTGCAGTGAAGCCTCCATAAAACCCCAAAAGGACAGGGTTCAAAGAGCTTCCAGAAAGCTGAACACACAGTTCCTGGAAGTGGTGCACCTGAGAGGGCATGGAAACTATGCACCACTTCACCTATACCTTGCCCTATGTGTCTTCATTTATGTCATTTGTAATATACTTTATAATAAACAGTAAACTTAAGTCCATATTTCCTTAAGTTTTGTGAGCTGCTCCAGTAAATTAATCAAACCCAAGGAGGTGGTCGTGGAAACCCTGAGTGATAGCCAGTGGGTCAGAAGCACAGGTGACACAGCCTGGGGCTTGGGACTGGCATCAGAAATGGGGGCAGTCTTGTAGGACAAGCCCTCACCGTGTGGGATCTGACACTCTGGGTAGAGTCAGAATTGAATTAGCGGATACTCGCCTGGTGTCCGCTGCAGAATTGCCTCCTTGCTTAGTGTGTAGAGAAAACACCCAACACGTTTTCATGACCAGAGGTTACGGAAATCTTCTGTGATGATTGTTGCTGAGTGAGAGAATGGGAACATCACCTGAGTTTGGTTTTTCCTGCATCCACACATCACCTCGCTACAGTCAGTCTCCATCCACTGCCTGTTTCTGCCCATTCACTAGCAAGGGGGGTGGGTATCTGCATGGAAAAAATGCATTGGGGCTAGGTTTAGGATTTTAGACAAAGTACATATTTCAATGGCCTTTTAAAAGTGTTTTTTCCCTAATGGCAAAGTAGAACAAATATAAATCACTTTACTCCCTACTCTACCTCAGAAACAGACTGTGAGAGCTGGGGCAGTAGTGTGTGCCCGTTATCAGCTACTTGGGAAGGGAGGCTGAGGCAGGAGGATCCTTTGAGCCCAGGAGTTTGAGGCCAGGCCGGGCAACATAACAACATAGTGAGACCCCCATCTCTTAAAAAAAAAACAGATTAATATAAGCAGATAAAAGCTGTTGGAGCTCAGGCTAGGAAGAATCAAAACATAGTTGAGGAAATGTATAAAAGGGTTTAAGTCTGTTTCTCCTTGGACCCTAAGCTTTGTAATATCAGGTTGGCCGATTTCAAAGGAAGAGTGTGTGCTCTGTGTGTGTGTGTGTGTTTGCGCGCGCGCATATACTTGCCCCTGTACACGTATGTTCTGGGAAATTTTATCACTAGTGAAAATATATTTGCACATTAGCTACTTTCCAGAAATAATTACTTTGATTTCCCCATCCAACCCCAGAGGAAAGCCCTGGTTATTAGATTTAGTTCCAAAGAAGGCACATGTCACTGAGTTTAAAAAAAAAACAAACCAAAAAACAAACAAACAAAAAACTTCAACTGGCTTTCATTCAGGTTTTTTTTCTTCTTCTATAGAATAAAAATGGTTTGGGTAGATTTATTGAGGAAGACCTCTTTGAATTTCTCTGGGGCCCATTTTGGATTGGGAAGTCAGTCAAGGGGCATTTTTTCCTTTAACTGCCTTCCAGAGAGCATAATCGGAGGCTGTCGCCCACGGTGGAGGGTGGGTTGTTTCCGTGGCATCTGAACAAAGGGGCATTTGCAGAATGGACTTAAGGGGGAAGAACAGATGCTTCTCCCTCCCCGGGTTGCACCCATCCCTTGCTTTGCTGTAAGTCACCTGGGGACAGGGGCTTCCCAAGCTGCATGAGTAGGATCCTCCTGTAGGGCCTGGACTGGTTGTTAAATGGGAGGTGACCTTGGGGGACACCAAGGGCCATCCCTGTTCCTTCCAGCAAAGAACCTGCCCGACAGCATTTCTGCTGTAGCTCTGAATGGTGGCCCTTCAGCCTCTGCCTGGGTACTCGAAACTTTTCTTTTTATAGTCTTTGAAAACCAATTGTAAAAATATGCAGGGTGTCCCCAAAGTGGCCATACGTAGGGAAAATGGAGACTACAAAGGAAAAATTTTGTAATGAGTATTTTGTAAATAAAGATATATTTAGCTACGATTTCCCATTTTCCCTATGTACGGTGACTTTTGGGACACCCTGTATATTCTAAATAACACTTCATGATTTTAAAATGAATACATATTCATGATTTAAAAGCTGAACAATCAAAGTATCAAGATAAAATATCACCCCTCATTCCACAACGCAGAGAAAATGGATTTTAGAGATTTTCTTTTCTGTCTCTTTTAAGCATGTAGACAGGTTTACATACATTTTTATAAAAACTGAGTGAATGTAATGTGCTCTGTTGTGCATCCTGCTTTCTCTACCACTAACTTTCTAGAGTGAGCATTTCTTCGTCATTGAAAAATCTTGATAGACTTTATCATTACTAACTATTCCCCTTTCATTAAATCCTTAAATGTGTGGTTCTCCCCATTATAACACAGCACTGAAGAGCTTTGTACCTTCCTGCATCTCTCTCATTATTTCCTTAGGAAGAAAATTCCTTGAAATGGAATTTCTAACCAGAGGTGTGATACATACTACTAAGTTGTCCTGTGAGAAGCTTATGACAATTTATGTATATTTCAACTAGCACTGGATATTTTCATTTCAAAAAGTTGACAATGTAAGAGGCAAAACAGTATCCTTTGCAACTTTCTTCACTTTTCAAATGGTTTTGACACTAGACATCTCACTCCAAGTTCATTGTCTAATCAGGATTTTCTGGAATGTTCGTCCACCCAGAGTTCAGTTCGCCTAACTGAATTCTCTATAAGAATAAGAAACTCCTGACAAATACGAATAAGAAACTCCTGACAAATGCCGTGATAAATTCAAAATATGTCATCCAAGGCAATGTTCTGGTTTCCTAGGCTAGGGAAGCCATCTAAAAAGAAGATGAAGTTAGGGCAGTTTGATTTATTCCTGGTGAACCTAGGACAGAATCTTTTAAATTTTGGATATTTATAATAAATCTGTTGAATAAGTCATCAAGGAATTTAAAGTAAGCCTTTTATCAGTCTTTAGTTTCTAAGATCTGCTTATAAATATCAAGGCCTATTTCCAGGCTTTTAGACTAGTTTCCTGTTTGCCCTGATTCTTAAATGTGCTGGCAGTTTTGCTGTCATAACATTGAATGATCTTTCAGTATTTGGGATAATGGGGTTCAGGGTATGGATGCTGTTAGAGTGACCAGGTGTTTCTGTTCGAGTCCCTCTTGTTGGACTTCTGTGTCCTCATAATGAATTTTCTTTTCTGTACCTTGTGCAGTTGAAAGAAACTAAGATGTGGTGCTCTTCCGTCTTTTGTCTCATGTTAACGTTGACCATTTTTCTTGGGTTGTAGCCAGTCTGAGAATTTTCCTCTGAGTGGGACTTGAAAAGATTTTTTTTTTTTGGCCTAAATATCAAAAGGATGCTTTTCAAGGCTCAGCCCATTTCAGACCTATGTCTAATATAAATGTTTGTTCTATTCTTTTGATTGTGTCTTTGGCTAACTAATTGACTATTTCCTACACTCCCCATAAATCTCACCTCATCAGGCAGCTTCTCATGCTGTCACGGTGATGATTTTGTGGGCATCCTTTCCATCTATCATGCTGTTTTCCCCGGCAGCAATTATGGTTTCAGCCAGGACCAGAATGACTCCCAAGGTCAGGTCAAGTCACTCCTGTAGTCTTGCTCAGGGCTCTGGAAGAGCAAGAAGTGGAGAGCCCTGTGGGTCTCCTTGCCACATACTCTTCTGGAAATGATAAAGCCCTTAGATCTTGAAAACTTCTTGCCATAGCTGTTCTTCCCCTTCATTCCCCAGCCCCAAGCTGTAGTATAGCAGGATTTGGGAATCTGGTACCTTTTTTTTTCTGCAAGTATCCTTTGCACATGTTAAGGATGTGTTTTATTTCCTATTGGAGTTTTTTTTTTAATAGTTTTCTACAAACTTGCTAAGGTTCTCGCTCTTCTCTCTTTTCCTTCCTTCCTTCCTCTGTCTTTCTCTATATGTGTGTACACACACACTCAAGCACACATATAAACATGCATCTATATGTAAACACGTGTATAAGCACACATGTATACATGTACATATATATGTGTGTGCATGTATATAAATAAGCATGCACAGTAGATAGACTTGTAGAGGAGTCAGGAGAAGTGCGAGTGGGGAGATAGAAGAGAGTTAATGATGTTGCAGTTACCAAGAAGATGAGATTTGAGTCTAGTTGTTGTTAATAGTCATGTCTGAAAAATAGTCTGTTATCATGGGAAAGGAAATAAGGAATACTGGAGATGTCATTACCAGAATTAATTGATAACATCCTAGAAAACTAATTGTTGGCCCCATTTTTGTTTTGAGGTGAGGTATTTTCACAGGGACTTTGTTCATTGGTCATGGCTTAGACTGGATGATGGAGACATCTTTTGTTTATCCATCTAGAACAACATATATGGAATTTTGCTGCTGTTTAGAGATATTTAAGTTTTTACTATTAGGTTTTCCTAGTGAACATTTTTTTTGGGTTGGTATAAGGCAAGGCTTGGAGGATCTGTATTTATCATATTCTTCTTGAAATATAATGGCCCAATTGGGACAAAAGCAGACGTGGAACTTTAGAAATGATGATGTTTGCAAGTGGCTTCCTAAGGGACCTGTCAGCCCACTGCATTGCTGGGCTGTTTTCCCTGCTGGGGGTAAAGAAGCTTCACCTATGATTTTAGAAGTAGCTAATTTAGATGGAGAAACTGTATTATTGACCTAAAGGCTCATGTCAGGCAATTGAGTTCTCTAGCATAATTATAGATTTTAATTCAGGCTTTTGATGTGGATAACTATTTTACTTAAAATATTTTACTAATCTTGGGTGGTTTTATAAAACTCAGTTGTCCTTGCTAAATGTGTCCTTTCTCTTTTCTTTCATTAAAAAGGGGGGAAAACTCCTTTCTTCTGCACCATTGGCTTCAGAGAAGATAGTATTAAATGCAAAGAGTGAAAGTGACCATGTTTTTTCTTACAGCACACACAGAAAACCATAGCTGTGAGGCAGCTATAAAAGGTTCAGTGCCCAGAACTGTGGGTGGCACGGGAGTTACACCTGGGGCTCACCTGAGGCCTGGCCCAAATCAATTCTCCAGCCTTATTTTCTGTTCTCCCTGCAGGAATCTCTTCCAGTAGCCTGATGAACAAATCTGCTGTGTGGTATGAATACCTGCAGCATTCCTGCCTCCTATTCTCAAACTATTCTCCTTGTTGCCTCCCATTCCACTTACCTTAACCCTAGTGCCCAGAAAGATCTGGAGAGCTTTTCTGATTCACCATACGCCACAGGTGTAGGAGATTGATTAGGGGGAGATGCTCTTTCAGTCCAGCCAGATGGCAGAGGCAGGCTTCTGCAGCACTTGCTCTTGGGAGTGTTGGGCAGGGCAAGGCAAGATTTTTTTTTCCAATGAATTTTTCCCCAAATACCAACTTGGAAGTCAAAGTTCCTGTGAGTGGTTCCAAACTGTAGTATACTTGTCCCTTTAGCCCAGAAGGTAGTCTCCACAGCAGAACATCCACTCCCTCAGGTGCCATCTTCATACAGTGCTTATAATGTCACAACACAGGGAACCCATGCCCTTACAGGACTGCCCAGCAATTGATTTTGTGGTTGAATTTCTGCAAAGTGGAGACTTCTTTAATCCAGAAGTGACTGTGACATCCACCTGCCAAAGAACAAACACAGTGATCTGATTGTAAATGATCATAACTTGCAAGGAGGCTGGGAACATATCACTTAATGCAGCAGTGCTCAGACCCCAGGGCCTTAGAACCCGCTGAGGGCTTGTGAAAGCACACACTACAGCCCTACCCAGAGTCTCTGATCAGGAGGGTGTGGTGAGGCCAAGAATTTGCATGTCTAGGAAGCTCCTAGGTAATGCTGATGCTGCAGGTCTGGGGACCACACTTTGAGTAGCATTGGTTTAACTTATTTGCAAACAGTGGTTCTTACACTTGGCTACACATTGGAATCACCTGGGAAGCTTTTAAAACTCTTAATGCCTGTAGGCGACTTCCCAGACCAATTATACTTCACGTGAGACCTAACTAACTGTCAAGCTAGGCAGATGAGTCCAGTGTGAGACCGGCTTTAGTAACCTTTATTCTAAGAAAGGACAGCTCACATTTTAATGCACTTACAAATTGCTCTGGGCTGTTCAAATGTTAGGTAGGTTCTGGTTCGGGAAGTTTGGGGAAGGACCTGACCTTCCACTGAGATCTGGAGTGATATAGTATCTCTGCTGCTGGTCTAAGAACCACACTTTGGGTTTCAGGGCCCTAAAATCTTGGGGTGGAGCACGGTGTCTCAACCTCAGCTCTGGGGACATTTTGAGCCAGACAGTTCTTTGCTGTGCATTGTAGAATGTTTAGTTGGTAACTTCCCTGACCTCTGCTAAATGTTACTAACACCCTACCCACCCAGTTGTGGCAACCCAAAATGTCTACAGACAGTCCCACATGTCCCCCAGGCATAAGGGTGGGGGGTAAAAATCTCTGTGAGTGAGAACCGCTGGGGTAAGCTTACTTACCGCCTCTGGATTTCAGGACCCCTCCCACTTCTTCACATTTCTCTGTTTAATAGAACCTTTCTTATTTTGATCAGGAGAAAAACCATTTATCCACCTCTAGACTGGTCCTGAATTCCTGGAAGAGGCCTCACTCTGAATAAAGTAATTCCTGCCGAGATGAATTACTTTGCCTAAGGCTGAGAGAGGTGGCAGTGGCAGGATGGTGGCAGTAGGTGCTGGAGAAGTTGGAGGGGGGTGCGTGGGGGGAGACAGAATGCTTTTCTAGGTTTTCTCAACAATGGATTTTGAAAGACCTCAGTGATAGCTTTTTTTTTTTTTTTTTAGCTTTTTTCTAAATGAAATTTTGCTTGTCCCCATTACTAATCATCTCTGGGTTAATAAGACAACAAAACAACTGAGCACCATATCTCTGTTCTCTCCTGTTACATGAAGTTTTTGGCATGTGACCTTTTAGCAAGCCCATGAATAATTCCCTTAATTGACTGCCTGGTGATGTTTTCATTGCTCAGTGGAGTTGCAGTTCAGTAACGGCACACACGCACTCTGACCCCTACCTGCAGACCCACCCACGGGCTGTTAGATCAGGGAAGGTTGCAAAAATCTTTCACGGTTTTGAACTGGAAGTGTTTGTTACACAAAGCATGTTAATGGTTAATAAAATTACTGTGTACACATGCATCAGTTTTATCCACAAATTCTCTAATTTGGGTGAACCACCTCTGGCATTAATGGGGCAGATTGGATGTGGGGCTGTGATTACCCAGGACCTCATTACACAAGCTCTGTCCAGCACGGCGCGGCTCTTTCCCATCTGTCGAAAGCCAGTGGACTGGTAATTAGGGAGGGGATGGGCATTGCAAGGGTTGCTCAAAGCCACAGGGCAGTTTTCTTTTAACATGCATAGGATGCAATCCCCCCCCACCCCCCGACGCCTTATTTAAAAAAAGAGAATGGCAGGTTACTTTAATTCAAAATCCTTGAGCTGGCAAACTAGAGCAAAATGGGGTACTTGCAGCAATAAGGCAAATTGGGATGAGCCTTAGATAAGCCAGTAGAATAATTATGATGGGAGTAGTAACTTTCCTCTTTATCATGCCCATAATCATGTGTCCTGTGCAGCTGGCAACCTGTCCTTACAAGGCTGTTTCTGATCTGGGCAAAATAAAGGCCACTGTTAGTGAAGTCACTTCTGGATTTGTGGCCTCTAACACAGGCACAGTGGGTTATTTACAAACATGCCCTCATAATTTCTGGTTGTGAGACTTTTGGGGAGCAAATTATCCAATCCATGCATCCATAAGACCTCGAGGTGCTGGCACTTCAGATGCTGTGAGTTCCCAGATAGTTTAGTTTTTTGTGACTAACCTGCTTAGTTCACGTTTCAGGAGCTCTCTAGGAGCTAGCTTCCCCCAGATAAGAGGAAGCAGGTTAAAATGCTTTATTTCTCTTTGATCAACTGAGCTAGTGTGTTCTGTTTTGTTTTCTCTTAAGGGAAATCAGATGATGGTCTTTGTGTCTCACAGCCAGCCTCTCCCTTCTGTGGAAAACAAGCCCCTGGAAGCTGGCCTGGCAGTAAGTGTGGCCCAGACCAACCAGGGTTTGGGAACCTGCTACCTCAAGGCCATCTGTGGCTCTCCAGATCCCCAATTGTGGCCCCTCAACTGAATCCAAACCAAAACCAAACTTATTAAAAGGGATTTGTTCTGTAAAATTTGGATTTAGTCAAAGGGCTGCACTTGAGGTTCCAGAAGGCCACATGTGGCCCCAAGGTCAAGGTTCCCCACCCCGCCTGAGTGCTCAAGAATCATTCGTGGAACATATAGAGACTCCAGAGTCTGAGCCCAACCTCCTCTAGAAATTGTCCTAAGATCTGGGCTGGGGCCACAGAAGGAACAGTGTAACAGGTGCCTCAGAGCATGCTCCGGAGAAACAAAGACACAGACTGAGAGGAGCAGGATGGTGGTGCTCGGAGCACAGGCCCCATCCACAGGATACAGGTGGACAATCCACAGCCCAGCCTGGAAGCCTTGCACACTTTTCTCATTTGCTTTGAATTTGGGTTTCCTCGACTGCTGAAATGTCTGTCTTATTGGACAGTTGTTGAGGAGTAAACAGGCTGGTATAGGTGAGGTGTCTGCCCCATGCCTGCTGCTTAGGAGGTATTCAGCAGGTGAAGCTGACACTTGCTGGTCAAAAGGAGCAGCTCTGTCCCTGACATGTCTCCAAGGTTGGGATCATTGGTATGCTCTTCTTAAATGAAGTTTAGGTTCACCCTGTGTGGATGGAGGTTGTGGTGGCCTTTCTGTGAATTCATCACCTCTCCTTCCCCCGTTAGTCATCAGTCCACATGTGACCCAATTTGGTTCTCTTGGCTTTGTGGATTGGCCCCACTTGATGGACTTAGGAAGTTGGTGGCCATTCCCTGGCACCCAACAAGAGAAAGCCACATCCTAAAATGACTTAAAGCAGGGTTTCTCAACACTGGCCTGGTTGACATTTTGGACCAGATAATTCTTTGTTGTTGGGGGGCTGTCCTATGCGTTGTAAACTGTTAATCAGCATCCCTGGTGTCTACCACTAGATGCCAGTAGCTCCCCTCCCCATATTATGACCACAGAAAATGTCTCCAGACATTGCAAATGACCCCATGTTCCCTGGGGGGTAAAATCGTCCTAGGTTGAGAACCACTGACTTAGAGCCATGCCTCTGCCTTAGGAAAAAAACTCCCAAGCTTCTTGCTTTGTAAGGAATACCTGGAGAACTTTATAAAAACAAAGCTAACAAACAATACCTGCCTAGGCTTTAATGCAGACTATGGAACTTCAAAGCAGAGCCCTGTAATCTGAATTCTTCACAAGCCCCATAGATGGTTCTGGTGAGCAGGCAGTTTGGGGGTGCAGAGACTTACCCTGTCCTGGTCATTTTGTGAGTGTGTTACTGAAAGTTTGGCACTTGTCCCCGAGGTTGCATCAGAAGAATAAGGACAAGTGGTTTGAGGAGAAGGAAAGAAAAGTTTATTAGTTTCCCAGCAAATGAGGAGGATGGTAGACTCTCATCTTAAAGGGCCATTGTCCTATCTATAAGCAGAAAAATAGAGCTCTTAAAGGGAGTTTTCAGCTTCGGACTATTGCTGTTTAACTATAGCACCTCCGAGGAAGACAATCTGGTGACCTTTGCCTGGACAAGTCCTTTGAGCCATCTCCTATGGTACAAAGAACAAAGGCCACTCCCCTGCCCCTCTGATTACTGGCCTCAGGCAGGGATGCAAGTTTTAATTCTCAAATAGAGACTGTGTGTGTGTGTGTGTGTGTGTGTGGGGTGGGGGGGGTGGTGTTTGAAGACACAACTCATAAAATATTATACCCCTTTCAGGCTAGTCCCTCTGTTACAATTGGGTGACCTTGCCTGTCCCAGTCTAATTCTAAAGATGAATTCAGTACCTGCCCTCGTTGAGTCACAGGGGTAGTAATTGGAAGTGAGCTTGTAGACAAGAAGGCGTTGTGGAATTTAAGGGTGAGTTGTATGTCCTGCCGTAGGAAGATGGGGATGTGGTCCAAGAAAACGAGAGGAGTGCGTGTGTCTGGATCAGTTGCATTTTGTGCATCATCTAAATAAGTCACTTAAAAAAAAACCCTGTGCCAGGCACTGCGCTAATAAGCACTGCATGTAAATTAACTCAACAGTCATGCTGCTGTCCCCATTATACAGATGACAAAACCATGGCACAGGGAGGTCAAATAGCTTTCCTGGCGTCTTGCACTGCTAGCACGAGTGCTTGTGCTGTGGTGCAGCCAGGCGCTGGCTCCAGGGCTGTGCTTGGAGCAGCACGTCGTTGACCCTTCTCGTAGCAAGAGTGAGGACTCAGTCAGAGCTTCCGCTGTTACTGCATTTCGACAGACTTCACAGAAACTGTTGTGCATGAGATTTCTCTGTTAGCCGTGTCCACGTTCTCAACTAACAAATTGATGAATCAGTTATTTTTAGGACATTGATTGGATTCTCTATTGGGTGAATGTGTGGCGCTATCAAGTATAGAATGGCAGGTTATCTTGTTATAAGGGTCTCTCCCTCCCTGGCTTCTCTAATGGGGTAAGATGTAGAGTTAGATAAATTATAACAAGGTTTTCTTCCCGCACATTCCTTTGCCTTTTTTTTTTTTTTTTTTTGGTGACAGTGTCTAGCTCTGTTGCCTGGGCTAGAGTGCCATGGCGTCAGCCTAGCTCACAGCAACCTCAAACTCCTGGGTTCAAGCGATCTTCCTGCTTCAACCTCCCGAGTAGCTGGGACTACAGGGATGTACCACTACACCTGGCTAATTTTTTTCTATTTTTAGTTGTCTGGCTAATTTCTGTCTGTTTTTAGTAGAAACAGGGTCTCACACTTGCTGAGGCTGGTCTTGTACTCCTAACCTCAAGTGGTTCTCCCACCCTGGCCTCCCAGAGTGCTAGGATTACAGGCGTGGGCCACCGCGCCCGGTCCCTTTGTGTTTATATTGGCATGAGAGCTTGGTTTCCAGGTGAGTGTGCCCAGGGTGGGTCTGGCGATGTAAGCTGTCTCTGCCTCTCCTTTGCACTCTCGAATGCTGTCTGGCCCGTAATTGTCCACACTTGTCCCCCTCCCAATATTCCCCCCACTCAGCTTCCAGAGGACATTTTTGTGTTTAAAGCTTGTTCACATCCCTGTCTGCTGCTCCACACCCAAATGCAGCCTTTGTTCACTGTGCTCATTTGAGGCAGACACAAAGCTCAGTGCTGACTTCCCAAGGCCTCCTTTTATGGAGCTATAGAAGATTTTAAAAGCTGCCCCCAAAAGAGGGGAAAGTCAATAGATTTCAGAAGCAAAATGTACAGTGATTTGAAGGGGGCAAGTCTTGCTTTCTTTGGCATTCTAATCTGATTTATATGGCTTGGTTTATTCATATCCTTTCCTTTAGGTCTATGAGTATTTTAAATGGTAATACAGAATTGTTGGCTACTTCAACAGTTGTGCCAAGGACTGCTGCTTTTGGTTAGATATTTGTTTTTGGGAGAATGTCTTCATCTTGGGAGTCTTGGACAGATTTAATTTGTAAAAATAGGAGAATGTTGGTGCTGTTGCCCTGCGTCCACATTTGATTTGGACCACAAACATGGGTGTTTGTGGTCAGACTCTCTGTCTTATCTCCAAATTGTCTTGCTTGCTCGCTCTCTCTTTTTTTATGAGACAGTCTTGCTCTGTCATCTGGTGTCAGCCTAGCTCACAGCAACCTCAAACTCCTGGGCTCAAGTGATCCACCTGCCTCAGCCTCCCCGAGTAGCTGGGACTACAGACGCGCACCCCCATGCCTGGCTAATTTTTTCTATTTTTAGTAGAGATGGGAGTCTCACTCTTGCTCAGGCTGGTCTTGAACTCCTGAGCTCAAGCAGTTCTCTCCCACCTTGGCCTCCCAGAATGCTAGGATTCCAGGCATGACCCACGTAGCCCAACCTTGCTCTTTCCTTGACAATTCACTATGGTTGTCCCTGCCCTAAGTTCCCCCTGGAATGCCCCTGGCCTGGGACGGGGCCCTGAGGCAAGGGAGGACCTGGCTGCAGGCCTTTGCTTGGCAATGATTCCAGGAGTGATCCAGGAAGCTGGGGTGAAGTAGGGGAAGAGTTAGACAGGAAAAATGGAAAAGCCAATTAAGGTACATGATCAGGGTCACTTTTGTAGGCTGAGGGGGCTTGATTTTACCTCTGCCTCTGGGGTGAACACCATGCCACCCTAGTGGGTGCTGAGTGAGACTATGTCTGAGAGCTCAGGGAGCCACCCACCAGCCTTCTACCAGGAAATCTGAACTGGCCAAGAGGATGTGATGTGGCTTCAAAGGCACCTGCTACACCTGCCTATCCCCTGCAGTCATTTATGTGACCCCCAGTGGTTTAAGAAAACATCCTCCCTACCTGTCTTTACTCTGGGATGTGCTTGTATTTATTTAGCACTACAGCAAGTTAACATTTAGGTTCCTTAATTTCCCCATTTCTAAAACAGGCAGGATGATAATGGCTATGTAAACTATGGCATTTCTCTCTCGAGATGGTGTGACTGGTAATGTATTTAGTTTATACTGCTGATTTAGGGACCAAATCTATAGTCTATTTATGGGTAGATCTGTATTTTATGGGGAAGCCTTAGCACTTTGTGAATCTAATAACAGCTTTCTATGTCACCGGCATATTTTCAAAGTTCCAGAATTTTTAGGAACTAGCCCCTCCCGGTAAAAGCTTTAAGATTAATCATTAATGTGCTTTCCTATGAAGCTCCAGTGTATTGATATTCTTCAAATAATTTTGGGATCATTCTGTTTAGAAACCTGGCTTCCTAACTCAGTGGATGAATAACATTTTCTTTTAAACATGCTCTTTCTGGATTATCTATTTTTTTCTCTCTTACTGTGGGAAATGTCAGCCCTTCAAAATAGTAGAGCGTGTAGGTCACAGAGAAGTTGCAGACATAAGTAAGATCCAGCCAAAAACATGGTGCTTATTTTTTTTTTTTTTTTGCCATCTGACATCTCTGCGGTGATATATGAAAGGAAGCTTATAATTTGAGGATTGCTAAGTGGGAAACATATCCTGCCCCCTCTGCCCCAACTTGCCAGTGGGTAAATAATGCCTACTGTTCAATTCTTACGTTTTGGTTATGCAAATAAATCTGTGCCTTAAACCTGTTGATTTAAAATAAAAATCTTTAATGAGCCAGAATTCCCATTGCTACAGCTAGACTAGAATTTTATTAATACAGTGTCAGGACCTTGGTGATTAAGTCAAAGTTGCTAATTTTCAACATGAGGAAACTGAGGTCTAGAGATAGTTTCCCATTTGTCCCCAAGTTAATGATGAGGATGGATCTAGAACCCAGAAGTCCTGAGCCCAAGCCCCAATATGGTGACTTCAGTGATACTGCTATTTCACTTAGAAAAAATTATACACAAAACCGTGTGCAAAAATCATGTGTGTATGTTTAGATTGGCAGATACCCAGATAAAGGCAATTCCAGCTCGTCTGTGTTTGCAAGCCTTAGATTTGGATTTGAGTGCCAGCCCAGCTCTTGACTGGCTTCATAACCCTGGGTAGGTCACAAACTTATCTGAAACTTTCCCCAGTTCTCTTTCTCCCTTAACCCCGTCGCTCAGCCCTCCTGACTTGTGAGACGGGAGAGGGGATGCATGTTCCACACAGCAGCATGGATGAAAACCAAGGAGTCCAGGAGAGTTCTCTGCACACCATGGGTCCTTACCCGCACATGCCTATGATATTTGCCCCAGGGAAGTCATACCCCTGGGACTTGGCCCTGAGTCTCAGCTTCAACATGCTCCGCTGGCTTTTACCAGGACTCCCAGCGATGGAGGAAGATGCCAGAGGATTAAATCAGAAATGTTATCTTTAGTGTTTTGTATATGCTTAATATCATCTTAATGATATTTTACCCATCTTATGTTGACTACAACTCTGAGCGGGGGGAAGTGGTCTTTTTATCACTCCTATTTTTCTTATGAGGAGACTTGAGTGTTGGAGAGGGAGATACGAGCAGCTGAGCTTGGGTGGAAGCTTGCTGCATTTACTCAGAAATGGGCCTATAACTCACTGAAACCACACCTGCCGCACCTGAGCCCTCTCAAAAAGTGCAGGGCACAGAGTAGATGCTCATGAAAGCCTGATTAATTGATACCGTCAAGGTTGAGACTTGATAGAGACCAGCATTTCACATCTTGTGAGGGTACAAATAAAGGGAAATGTTAAAAGTGATACAGCTGGAAAAGACACTTCTAGAAATTTTCTTTTCATTATAAAAGTACAGCATATGGGAAAGTAGAAAGGACTAAGTCCATCTTATCATTGTTACTTTATAGTATATTTTGTTTCAAGATTTTCACCTCCCGGGTTTAGATTTATTTTTTACATTTTCCTAATCTGTATATGTACAATTTTATATCCTACTTTTTAATATTTTATCTTTTAGACGTTTTTTTGTTATCTATCAACAGTTTTTTAAAAATGGCACCTAATAGTCAACCCAATTGACGTATCACAGTTACTTAAACACTGCTTTTGTGGCACATTTAAATTTCCCACTTTTAAATATAAAAAAAAATGCTGCCATGAACATTCTTCTGCAAGAAGGTTTCTCTTTAGGGATAGATTCCCAGAAGTGGATCAAAGCAAATGAGCAATTTAAGCCAATTACTTTAAATACAGTAATTAAGGGTAGAAACACCCGAGAATAGGTTACTAAGGCAATGATAAGAGTATTTTTGCAGGGGTTAAAAGAAAGAAAAGATTTAATTAACCAGGTCATGTGGAGAAGCCTGTGTTTGGAAGGTGCTGAGCTTGTCGTTTCCTGCAGAGACGGAGCAATGGCACTGGTGGCCGAGGCTTCCGCCGTGGGGTGGGAGTGCAGTGGGTCACACGAGGGCGTCCGTTCTGGTCTGTCTCTGTGATTCGGTGAGATTATTCATTCAAGAAGTGATTTTTCTGTGCATCCCATGGCATCGGGATTGCCTGCTTTCCAGGATGGACTAAAACTCGAGGTGACTCCATTCTGCCGTAACCAGACAGGTGTTCCCCAATGAGCCTGGAGAGGGCAGCTCCTTCCCTTGGTTCCTGTGCTTTTGAGACAGGCTTTTGCTGCCACTACCATAAGGTGTATCCCTTTCAAGAATCTGTATCTGTCAGCTCTGCTGCAATAACAACCCACCCCCAAGTCTCAGTGACTTGTACCACAAACACACATTTTTCAGTCACTTTCTACCTAAGCTGAGGTTGGGTGGTGGCCTGTTCCATGTGAGTTCTTATTCTAGGCAGAAGGAATCGCTCCTCTCTCTGAGGACCACCGGGCAGAAGTGAGGCCAAGCCAGCTGTGCACGTGTAGGCCATCTGCCCAGGGACAGTGGAGATCATCTCCACTCACATTCTATTGGCCAAGACAAGTCACATGGCCAAGCCTGACAGTGGGTGGGATGTGCGCTTCCCCTACCCAGGGGGCTGCCAATCACGCGGCACAGGTAGGGGTGTGTAGGTGAGAGCAAACTGCTGTGAGCAGTGATAGAGTCACCAAAGGCCCCCTGGGACTTGGCCTCCTCATTTTCTTCTGACGTTCATCCATCCGCTTGTCTCCTGCAGTGCAGAAGCCTCAGAACTTGGCTCGGTGCATGAACTACTTTGTCCCTAGCACGATAGTCTCCAGCAGCACAGGGCTGGCTAACCCAGTACGTGACTGACACAGTGCTGGGCCACTTCGTTACTGTGGCGGATGGCGTTTTCTGAGGATGACCACAGCCATCGCCCCCCTCCCACACGTTCCTCTACAGTGTTACCCTGTTGCTCCCCAATCGAGAGGTGTTGCCTCGTTCCTCTTCCCTTGGACCTCAGTAAGCCTATGACTCAGCGGTTGCAGAATGCTCTGGAAGGATGCTGCATGACTTCCAAGACCTTGCAGCTTCTGCCTGGCTCTCGTGGAGCACTTGCCCTGGGGAAGTCAGCACCATGTCAGAGCCCCGACTGTCCCCAAGGGACGTTGGTTCAGCACTCTGGTTGACGGTCCCAGCTGAGCTTGGCCTCCCAGCTGTCCGCATTGTGGGATGAATCATCTCGATTTTCAGTTCTTGTTATCATTCACCTTGGCTTGAAGGTCCAAGGACAGAGGATCTTGGGTCGAGTGCCTTTGTTCCCGGCAGTGACTGTCAGTGTCAGTCAGAGCCTGAGAGGAGGATTGAGGCTTGTTCCTAGTGACGGGGGGATGGGGGCTGGTCAGGGCCCGCAGATGCTTGCCTGGGTCACCTTTTGAAAACAAAAATCTCATCTTAATTTACCATTTCCAAAGCCGTCAGAGGCTCTGCATGGTTTTCATAAGAGCACTTAAACACTGAGCTTATTAGCACATGAGGCTCTGCAGGGTTGGGCCTGGTCCACCTCTCTGCCCAGCTTCCCAGCCAGGGTCCCTCATGGAACCTTCACTCTAGCCTTACTCGGGAATGAGTGATTTCTTGAAAAAAAAAAAATATCTATTTTCAAAGCTTCAGCTGTGCTGATGATTCTTAATTTACGTCCTGGCCTGAGCATTTATCTGAATCTAAACTCCTATGTCCAACTGCCTTGTCAGCACCTCCACTTGGATGTGTCACACACAGCTTGAACTTACTGTGCCCAAGACTGAACTCCTGATCTTTTCTCCCCCCAAACCTGCTTCTCCTGCAGTCTTCCCCACCTCAGGAGATGCAGTTCCATCCTTCGCTTTTCTCAGGTCCGGAGCCCTGAGTCATTGCCGACTCCTGTTTGTTTCATACCATACGTTGACAAAACAAGTCAACTGTATCTTCTGAATGTGTCCCTGAACAGACCAAAACTCAGAATCAGAATATCTCTAAAAACTCACCTTCAGCCTCACCACCCTGACCCAAGATGTCGTTTGTCATGTTCTCACCTGGCTGGGTCATTACAACAGCCTCCTGACTGTGCTCGCTGGGTCTGCCTTTGCCAGGCAGCGGCAGTCCTGTTGAAACATGCTACATCGTGTCATTTCCAAGTCCGTGCCCCTGTGGTTTCCCATCTTTGTAAATGCTAAATCCTTACAACGGCTCCACGCCCTTATGTGATAGGCCCCTCGCCCTCTGACGTCACGCTCCCTGTTTCTCTCTGCCTTCAGCTCATTGGCTGCCTTGATGTCCCTCCAAGTCAGGCAGACTCCTGCCCCAGAGCCTGGAAGGTTCTTCCCCCAGATCTCTGCGTGCCTTGTTCCCTAGAACGGTGCCTGGAAGGGCAGGTGTGCAGTGAAAATGTGCTGAATGAATGAACTCTGGTGTACCTTTGGCCTCACTTTCTCTTTCCCCAGAACACACCCTGCACTCCCTTACCAAGCTAACTTTGTTTGGTTCATTCAAAGTCAGCTGAAATCTCAGCCTCTCTAGGGAGATTCCTGTGTGATTTAAATGACCCCTTTCTCTGCTCTTGGAGGAAGAGGACTGTGGCTTCTTTGTCTTTGTAGCTAATGCACAGCAGGTTTCTTGGCACATGGTAGACCCTCAGCCAGTATTTCCCTCAGTGTCAACTTTGGTATTGTGTTTATTTGAGTTTAATGGGCAGTATACGTACACGCACAACTACAGAAACCACAGTCGGGGCTACAGGGAAGAGCGAGCCTCTGTCCCTGTGTGTTTTCAGCAGAAGGTGTTATTGCTCTCTTTGGCATCTGCCTAGTTATGTTCTATGCATAGACAAGCAGTTGTACGTTCAGCAAGTATTTAAGAAACATTTGGCACTGATGCAGGAAATTGCCCTGTTTTTGAAAATATTTAAGTGGGTTCACCTTGAACAACGAGTTTACTGAAGTAGTAAGATTTCTGGGTATTTGTGTTTTGTGTTCTCCTGAGAAACAGGTTTACCCTGAGAGTAGTTTAAAGATCTTTCTCTCTGCCCCATGCCGGCATCAGTTTGGGAGTTTCCTTCCCCTGGATTTCCCTTGATGGTCTGTGCTCAGAAGAGCAGCCAGAGCAATCCTTTTTGTATGTGAGTCAGATCGTGTCATTTCTCTGCTCAGTCCTCTAGGGTTTCCCGTCCTGCTTGGAGTAAAAGCACAGTCCTTATTATGCCATGAGGCCCTGCAGGCCGCTGAGTTCCAGCCGTGCTGGTCGTGTCACTGGTTGTCACATGTGCAGTGCCCCTTCCTGCCGGGGAAGCACAGTGCTCGTCCCCAGGGAGCCACAGAGCTGGCTCTGTCTTTCAGGCTCTTGGTCAAATGTCCCCTTATTAGAAGAGTGACTACCGGACATCACATAACACTCCCATTATCCTCCCCCTTTATTCTGCTTTATGTTTCTATACGTAACATGCTCACTCGGTCATGTGTCCATCATCTGTCTTTCCGCACGTGAGCTCCATGTGAGCAGACAGTTGGTCTGTCTTGTTCCCTGCTAACTGCTTGCCCTGGAACACAATAGTCAGTGAGCATTTTGTTGACTGATTGAAAGAGCTTGGGCTCTTTGTGCAAAAGTCTCAGCATGCGTTCCCCTCGCGGTATATATTGAACGTGGAGGTCCTGGGTAGATTTGGTAGCTTGTAGATGGGATGTTCTCTCTACCCACTCCCGCCACCCCAGGGATAGCAGCACAGGGCCCCGGGGGCCCAAGCTCATGAGATGCGTCTTGGGCTCAGGTCAATGTGTCCGGACGTTCCTTCTGAAGCTTAGCAAGTCCCCAGCTAGACTCTCTACTGCTCTTGGATGTGCTACCACCTCTGCCTTTCTGGCCAGCTTTGAAATTGGAGTTGTCCTTGCATCCTTCTCCGTTGCCCACGTCCAGTCAGTCCTAAGTCTTGCCAGTTCTGTCTTCTCTTCTCAGCGTCTTTCCATATTGATTCTTCTCAGCTGTCCTGGCCCCTGTGCAAGGAGTTGTCACTTTGCTTTCTTGGCTACTGACATTGTCACCCAGTGGATTCCCCTGCCTCTCCTTTCTGTCCTTTCAACTCTTCCAACCCCAGCCACAGTCAGGAGATCTCTGCAAAGCCCAGGTCACATCATGGGGCTCCTTTGCATAACCTTTTAGTGACTTCCTGTCACTGCCATATGTTTCCCCAATTTGACGTGTGTGTTCCACCTTGATGATTTTTCCCCTATCCATGTACCACCTATCCTGTTATTTACTTAATATTTATTTAAATGTTTTCTAACTTTTAACTTTAACTTTTTCCCTAAGCAACAATATCTTTGAAGTCATGGGGTGATAATCAGGTTTTTTTTCTAATGTACATTAAAATGTTACTATTAAGTATAATACACTGGTCCCTATACCACCGGAGATCCACTGTGTATAGGTACCATGGGTGACACGCCTGCCATCTTGAGGCAGCTTCCAGGACATGCGGGGCCTTCTTCTGGTGGCCCTTGCATTGCTGCTCCCCTTGGGCAAAATGCTCCAGTAGCAGCCTCTCCACTTTGAACTTCCACTGAAATAGGTCCCCACGGTGCTTTGTGTCTTCATGCTGTTGTTCATGAAGTTTCTTCCATCTAGAGTACCCTCCGCAGCCTTCTAATTTCTTTGCTTGAAAATCCCTGTCCATTCTTCACACCCAGCCTGGACGTCTCACTGCAGATTCGTCTTTCCTTCCTAGTCCAGTGCCCCTCCCCCCACAGGTTGTGTTTATTATGCTAAGTCCTTTCTCCATTTTATTCCTGGTCCATTGCTTATTTTCACATTCACAAGGGATGACTGTCCTGCAATGATTTCCAGGCTTTCTATCCTAGATTGGTGCTCTCTGGAGGGTGGGTATAGATTTTGTTTGCCTTAGCGTCAGGGCCAGGTGTGGAGAACTTAAAATATAAATGGCTGAAGTTTCAAATCCCCTTCTAAAATACAGTCACCCCTGGTGGAGCAGTGTGTGTGGCTGGACATTGGTTGATGAGGTTGATGAGAATAAGAGTGAGACTTGGCATGTAAACCTGGGGGCCTGGGGGGCTGACTGGAGGGAGGGAAATGAAGCATTCTTTGGTGGGAGGTCCCAAAGGCATGATGCCCCTTCACAGGGTTTCCTAGAGCAGACCCCATTAGCCCACATAAACGTACCCAATCTTGAGGAGTGGCTTATAGGCTGTGACCCCTTTGGTGAGCCTCTGTGTTTTCAGCCCAGCCATCAGAGCTGCACTGGTCAATGTGGTAGCCACTAACCACATGCGGCCATTTGAATTTTAATTACAAGTAGTCAGAATTGAAATTTCATTTCTGCAGTTGCACTGGCCACATTGGAAGTGTTCAATGGCCACACGTGGCTAGTGGCTACCATATTGAGCAGCACAGAATAGCACACTTACAGAAAACGCTATGGGACTGCTTTGCTTAAGGTCTGATTCTTTAACCAATTACTCATGTTGACTTCTGTCCCTAAAGTTGAAGCCAGGAATAAAGTCCTATCTAAGTGGGATTGCTGTTGGTTGGGTTCTATCAGCTTGTGTATTATTACAGCTAGAAGCAAAGGTCCCTTTGTGGATAAAGGGGAAGTTTTAGGGGCTGCGTGGTGAGGAGATGCATGACCTAACCATGGAGAGGAATGTCCCAGCTGCCTGGAGAGCTCTGGCCTGAGCGAGCTGGTCCAAGTCAACCTTGTCCTGTCCACAGTCTAGACACCATGCAGCAGGTGGATGAAGTTAAGATAGAAATGAGAGGGGATGATCGGGGTCTAGAGCCAGGGGAGGGAGATGAGGATGGGTGAGCATGTGAGGAGAAGGGAGGAGGGAGCTCCTGAAGTATGGGAGGAAGGAGGGGCTGACGGTGATGGGGTGTGGGAGGGCGGAGGCTTGGACAAAACGGGGCGTGTTTGGCATGGCCGTCATAGAGAACGGGGATGGCTCACGTCCATTCGTTGCTCACTTTCTCCATCCTTTTATCCTGCCTCCAAACTCTTTTCGGTTTGTGGCTTTATCTGAAATGGCAGACAGAACACATTGGAGGGAAAGAGGGCCTAGCTGGAAAAAACCAACATTAGAAATTGTGTGTCCATAACTACGGTATTGTGGGATCACACCACTCGACTCTTTCATTTTTCATTATTTGCGTCACATTTGAACAGCGTCCCAGATTACAAACGCTTTGGAGACCAGAATGAAAGATGATAAATAAAACATTACACCTTAAACTCTTGGACTGACTGAGTTAATCATAGGGTAACTTTGTGTTTCAGGTCTGTCATAAATTAGAAGGGGAATTGGAGAAATTTCTCTTGCTTGGTTTCTTTGGGCTGATGGGAGAAACTTAGAATCGGTATGCTAGGGCTCTGGCTTTATTAATGTGAGCCACAGGCCTTTAAACTGACAAGTGACAAGGGCCAAACTTCCAAGCTGACATCATTTTGGATGTGAATGTCTGTCAGTAGGTTTTGCCCTTGTAGTTTCAGAGGCAAAAATTAATGCTTGCTTCTAGGTTTTTCAGAGATTTACAGTGCTGTGCACAACCAGTGATTTGTAGCCTTTAGGAAAAGGGGCAGGGAGTGGCTTTAACTAATTCTAGTCATTTCTTTAAAGTGGCTTTAGCCATGTGTTTGGATTCTACTAGCTTTCTTTCAGACATTGGATGTGTCTGAATTCAGTGGTTCTTAAACGTGAGTGTGTGTTGGAATCACCTGGTCCCATGGGAATTTCAATTCTGTTTCAGCCTAAGTTGATGGGAGGATACCTTGGAGGAGGGGTGGTTCATTTGCCTCCTTCTGACTCATTAAAGTTCTCTCCTTCCGGGGTTTGGACAGGAGGGAGGAGGCGTCTACGTTCTTTCTGTTGACCTGGCTCCGCACAGCCCTCTCCGCTTGCTGGGCCAGCCTCTGCAGGGGGAGGCCATGGAGAGCTGGTGGGGCAGTCACCCTTGGCCACCGCCACCACCCCCTGTAGCCCCCCAGACCTGGTGGCAGCTCACACTTGCAGGTGCAGAGTGTTTGCTCCTGACTCAAGTCTTCACTGCATCTTGGAGACCTCCGCCGTCCCAGGGTGTCTGGGGGGTGTGAGCATGTGACTGCCCAGAGAGGCCAAATGGTTGACGAGGCTGGCCTCTGGGACGGAGTCACCTGAGTGGACTTCTATTTCTGGGTGGACTTCACACTCCTTGGGTGACCTTGGGCGACCTTGGGCAAGGCTCCTAATCCTTGACTCCCCCCATTTTGACCACTCGTGTTGATGAAACACACCTGTCCCCATCCCCGTCCACACTGATAGCAGAGAAACAAACGCCTGGGTCTGGTGAGTGGCCTCCGGGGGACTGGTGAGCTGATATCTGGAACTCTGAGTGCCTGAGGAGAAAGCTGCTGTGTAAACACAATAAATATATTATTAATAAAGTGTTAAAAAATAGCATTGCACCTTCTGCTAATAATAGCTGCTGTAGGCTGGCGGAGCGGCTCGAACACACAGGCTCCCAGCAGGGTTGAAGGAAGGGTGACTGTGGTTTTTGAATTTGCAACACACTTAAAAGAAGGTGAAAATGAGTTTTTAAAATATTTTCGAGCATATCCTTAGGTATAGTGGTGAGGAAAATAGGGTTATGGTTCTGTGATATTCAACTTTAATAAATCAAATCACAAATTTCTTTTCATTTCCATTGTATTTCAGCATTGCTTTACAATGTGGGCTATTCCATGGGAATCTGGCTGAGGTGTTTCTTCCTCAATCCAGGAAAGAAGGGCTGGTGCCACCTTAGATTCTGCAGGATGAAACTTACAGATCAGTTGGTGTTTAATTAGTTGGTTGATGACTATATCCCTTCTTCAGGTGCATTGGAGCACCTGCTTCTTGCTATTATAGACACAGAAATAAAAAAGTAAGGTCTTGCCCTTAGCAATTTATAGTGCAGTTTTGATTAAAGATATGTAAGCACAAAATCACATGACAAGGCCATGTGGGGAGTGGGCTCCGTGGCTAACGAGTGCACGGAGCAGGCTTGCTAGAGTTGAAAGAAGAGATGGGCACGTGTTCTTTATTGTCGGCATGCAGCCGCTGCCAGAGCATGGCTGAGAACATGGCGAGCACTTACATATGGTTCAAAGCGATAGTGGCAACATGCCATGGGAAAGCATGATCCCATGGGCTCATGTGGGAGATAACACCTTGCTTACGTAAGTGTACTGACTCGTGCCTCCCTGAAAGGCCGGTGGAACACACGCCGGCGATCATTTCAGTTTGGCCTGAGAAGCCTATTGCCTATATGCAACTGGATTTCCCCTAGAGGCCATTGCACCCTTTGCACTTACCTCCCTGGGAACGTAAACCCCTTTTGTGCATTACTGCTACATGCCTGCGGCGATCTGGAGAAGGTGCAGTCCTGCAGCCTCACCACGTTCCCTGTCTGAGAGATGCACAGGAAGCCCAGACATTTGCTCCCTTTGTCCCCCAGGGTAGTATGGAGACCAGAAGCTCCCTTGAGGATTCCGTGACAAATTGCCTGTAGCATCTAGCACACAAGTGATGGCTGTCCCACTCGATTTTCAGGGAGAGAAAGGTGGTCAGTGAACAAATGCAGTAAGGGCCTCTTAGGGACCCATTCCCTCCTCCCCAGCTGAGCCGTCCCTTCCCTCCCTGCCTCTCTTCCGGCTTTAACCCCGTAGGAGATGCTTCCTAGGGACAGGCCCTCGACTGGGTCTAGGCCAGATATTTTCAAACCTGGCACATCAGAACTGCCTGGGGAGCTTTTAAACAAATGCGGAGGCCTGGGTTCACACACCCCCCTGGAGAGTCTGATAAAATTGAACTGGAGTGGTCCCCAGGCAACTTTAAAAACAAAATTCCCCAGGTGGGTACAGAGTGCTGTCAGGACTGGGAAGTGCTGAGTTGGTGGCTGAATTTACCTAAAAGGGTGAATCAAAGAGATAGATAGTCTCTGTGAGTCACTCAGGTGGTTTGTGAATGGAGAAAATAAACTACTAATAAACTACTTACTTATAAACTACTAGTGTAAAACTTACCTTGGAGGCCTATCCTGACTTTAGGCTCTCTTCCTGCAGTGGGACCTCTCGTGGCTCATTTGCTCGCAGGTAGAAATGGTTACTCCAAGTGCAGCTGGCCCATAACCGTCTTACAGCCTGCACAGCTGGTACTCAGAGGAGCCAGTTACTTTGGGAGCATCGGTTCCCATAGCCCTGGGACACCCACTCTTGCTCCAGTATGCCCTTGCTCACCAAAGGGCCCTCCAATAGGTATACCTCACTCCCCCATGACTCTCTCCCAGCTATGGCCCCCTTTGTCCCTGACTGTCCTCTCCATACTGTGGTTACCTGCCCCAGGTGCGCTGTGGCAGCATGTACTTATTTCCAGAATTATAGGAGCACAGTGCCACACTGCTCACAGCGTGGATGGGATGCTGTGAGGTTACTCAGGGGGGTGAGTCTCTCCTTGGAGGTTCGCTTTGGTGATAAAACCCTGACCTGTATTCTCCTAAAGGTCACTTAATGTCAACCCTGGGACTGTGGGTGGTCACCCTGGGGGTGTGGCAGCTTACTGTTGAGTCCTCTCCCAGGCTGTGCCCTTGTCACTGTTGATCGTGCCAACTCTTTGGCCATGTGAAGCTCTCCCAGTTAAGATTCTCAATGTTTTATTTTTTTTGCAGACTGTGTGTCATCTTGGGGGTGATATTCCTTCTGTCATCCATATGTATATGTTCATTTGCTCCAATTTGTGCCAAGGTCCCGAACCCATTCATTCTTTTCCCTCCATCTCTGTTCCTTTTTGTGTTTTGCCCCAACCTGCAATGGTTCCTTCTTTGTGTTTTTGAAAAGGTAAAACCTGTGAGTAGAGTGTGGATAAGAAGTCTACTGAGTGGACTCCAAGCAGCCTTGTTTCCCTGCTTTTAGTCCTGACTTATGAATCTGGGGGGTCGTTTCTCTCCACGGGTGTATGAGCAGGGGCCACGCGAGTTAGGGGCACAATTTGGAGCCATGCTGTTAGTCCAGAGAAAGGAATCCAGGCTGGATGATGAAAAGTGACTTCATTTGCTAGTTGGGGAAGAAGGCTGAGGAAGCTGCTAAATGGTGGAAGTGTCAGGCTGGGACCGTGGTCATTCTTGTATTCTTCTTTCTCTCCCTCTTCATTTTCATTTGGTAATTTGACCCCTGTATTAGTGTCCTCATGTTTCCCTACATTTTCCATCTTTCTTTCTCCTGAGAGTTGTTGTGTCTGGGTTGTCAGAGGGCTTTTCCTGTGCCCCAAGTCCCACAGACTTCCTTACCTGCCCTCAGCTTCCGTCCCCAGCCATGTATCCTCCTGTTTCACCTCCAGCCTCGTCCCCAACCTGCTCCCACTGGCTCCTGTGCTGGGTGTCTTGGGTGACCTCATCCTTCCTTCTTTCCCCTCATTTCTTCTCTTTAGAATCTCTCCATCTTACCATGAACTGTCTTTTGTCATTACCTAATCACTCCTCCTCCTTATCTTTGGGAAAATCCAAAGATGTCTATCATGTCATATCCGAAAGAGATACCCAGAGTAGACTTGTCCTTTGTTTCTGCAACATTAATGCTTTGGGTATCATCTCATGTCATCTTTAGGTGGGAAATATTATTACCATTTGAAAGGTGAGGAAATTGAGGCTAAGAGAAGTTCAGTTCCTTGATCAACATCATGCATCAAGTTAAACGGTAGAGCTTGGCATGTCTCATGCTGCACCCTCTACTCTTTGCTATTAAACTCTGTACCTTCCAGCTTGAGCAGGAATGAAATATTGTGTTTGCCAGGTGTGTGTGTGTGTGGGGTGGGGTGGATTTCACGGCCTTGAAGACCCTTCCATACCAGTATTCATGGGATGCTGTGAGGTTATGCAGGCTGGTGAGTCTCCTTCCCATGAGGTTGACTTTGGTGATAACACCCTGAAATGTATTTTCCTAGAGGTGACTTAGCATCAATCCCGGGACTGTGGGTGGTCACCCTGGGGGTGTGGCAGCTTTCAGTTGAGTCCACTCCCAGGTTGTGTCCTTGTCACTGTTGACTGTGCTGATGCTTCGGCAGTGTGGATCTCTCCCAGTTAAGATTCTCAATGTTTTGTTTTTTGCAGAGCCTGTGTCATCTTGGGGGTGATATTCCTTCTGTCCTCCATATGTATAGTGGTCAAAGCCATCCATGACCTCTCAACTAGGCTGCTCCCAGAAGTGGTAAGGTCCTTCTTCTTCTTTCATAATCCTTCCTGGCAATGCCAGTCCCTGCCCTGCCTCTCACTGAAGGTTTATCTGGGGGAGTTGGGCAGGTTGAGAGAGAACAGATAATGTTTTGGGGGTCTAGAAGATCTCCTTGCAGGAATGCAAATGGCTTGGCAGAGAGAATCACTGGGCAAGTCCCAGGACCTGTGTCCCTCTCCTTAGGTTGTTTGAGAATTTTAAAAGCAAGATGTCTGTTTTGTAAAGAGAAATGGGGTTATTTTTGTGAAGCAGAGTGATCCAATCCATGTTGTTTGCATCTGTTGTTCTGTGTCCATTCAATGATTGTTGCAATATGCACTATTTTTTCCTTTGCACTTCAATACATAAATCTATTTATGTTAGGTTTTCTGGCACAACTGACATTTGGATATAGAAACTGGAGGACACAATTTCTTATTAAAATATGTCCTTGACTGCCTTGTCCTCTAGGTGAGAGTCATTACCCACACTCTGATCCTTCCCCCCCAACCCCCTTATGAATACTGAGAAGAGAAATATTTTTTACAATCTTCTATCATGCAGTCTTCATAGAAGACAGTGGATTTGGTTACAGGAGATGAAGATGCTGCTGTTACAATAATTCCCCCTATACAAGTTGCAGCAGCAATTTGAATGCAAAATACGGGCTCTTCTCTTAGGACGTTTTTTGATTTGCACCTGGCTACATCATCCACCTAATGTAAGGCTAAAATGATTAAACCCTTAATTTCACTTTTAAAAAAATAAATTAATCCTCTTTGGGGTGATGTATTACATTTGTATGTGTACGGATATCTGTTTTTATAGAAAGGATGGAATGGGACATTCTACTGCATTTAGTAGAGGCATTACAGTGGCTGCTTTAAGTTGTTTTGCTGCACCCTGTAAAACTGAGATTAAAGCCTTCCCTTTAATAATTCACCAGGATCTTAAGTGTAATTTATCCCTGCAGTTGGCCAGAAGCTTATTCTGTCATATCTCAGTGACGGGAGAAGATCAATACCAGGATAGGAATGTACCTATTTGTGGCATTTTAGTCTTTTTCAGAAGAGAGAGTTCAGGCGGATATTCCTATTATTGTACTTCTGTGCTCTTCATCTCCTAATTACCGTAGTCTCGCCCTGATCTCCCTGGATGCCCAGTGCCTTGGACTCTTCCATCCTTTTTCTCCCCTAGACTTGCTAGCCTGTGTCCCACCCTGCCAGAATCTGAATCTTAGGTAAGGTATGAGGGTGCTGAGTGTGGTTACACATGGTAGATGTCAGTCGAGAACGATTTTTGCATTTTACAGGGAGAGGAAATGTGCCTCAACTCTTAAGAAATGTGTATGGGTGGGAATTTCCAGCACCACGCCAGTCGACACATTCATTTATTTGGGCATTAAAAATTAATTTCTGGCAGAGCTACCTTGGTGTAGAATAGATAACTTCGCTCACAGGCCCTTGTAGAGGGCTTCCTTGTTTTTCTCTTGATAGCTGAACCACTTCCAACTGGGAACAAACCCTTACTTTCCCATGGCACAAATACTCTTCCGAGAATCAGCTCCCTGGCTGAAATGCCACCTCACGGTATAAATGCCTATTGTGGGGTTCAGAGAGCATGAAGAGCTCCGTGGTGGTGCCAGGACTGTCCCTGTCCTTAGTGAACTCCTGCCACTAATTGTGTTGCCAGTTCTGGTCTGGGGTTTAAAAAGCACAACTACTCACAGTCATCTTGTTAGCACTCCGAAAAGATATAAGGTGGTTTTGTTGGTTGTATTTTGTGTTTTCTAAGCCTTCAGAGGAATTTTCAAGCTGGGGGAGCCCCCGTCTCCAGCAGGGGAGGCCAGGTCTGAGTGGCAGGTGGCAGCACACGTGTTGCAGTCCTGGGTCTCCCGGTGCCCTTGCTCTGCCCTAGAGGTTTGCGGAAGCCAGCAGGTGGAAGAAGCCAGGCCCCCATCCCTGGCCTGCTGTGACTCCAAATGAGCGTTTGTCCACAAAGCCTCATCTACACTAGGAGTCACAAACTCAAATGCCCGCAGAAGTCTGTCCCGAGACAAAAATAGGAGAGACAGGCTGGGTGGGTCTGCGGCAACCGGAGAGAGTGCGCATGTGCCGGGACAGGCCGACCACACGCCGAGTTGCAATGCCAGGATGTGCGCCACGTGGAAGGAGCACTCCTCGTCAGATCTCCCGGGGTTTTAAGAAAAAGCAGGTTGCTCTTTAGGGCCGTGATGCCATCGTCTTAGTTCCGAGTTGCACCCGCCCCCACCCATACCCTCAACTGCAGAACTGCATTTTCCGTGGGATTTCTGTCCAGCTGCGACCATAGATTCCGGCAGAAGCGGCGTCTTCCTTGCCCCTGGCAGCCGCCTTAATTCAGCTGCGTGGTTCTCAGAGTGGAAATAATTGCAAGAATGGATAAGTTTTGAGTAAGAGGACTGTGTAGTTGGGAATTTCTCGACTGTGACGTCTCTTGGCTGTGAGCCTTGCTAGCGTCTCCTTCCTCTTGGGGGTTTTGTAGGAGAAATCAGGCCAGCCTGGCTCTCCCGGGAGCCCAGAACCGGACTCCATAGAATCTTCCGGAGGGCCTTGTGAGCAGATGGCACGAGCCTGCTCCCTGACACCCCACCGTCGGTTGCCTTGGATTAATGAAACAGGTTCCCAGGAGCCTTCTCTGAAACTCTTGAATGGGCCGCGGTTCTGGAAATTGGGAGGAGAATGGGCAGTGCCACCAATGTAGTAGTGACAGTACTAGCCTCACGCCCATGGGTTGCTAGCTATTTATTTATTTTAGCAAGAAAGAAAAGTTTTATTTGTTTAGTTTTAAATGCCAAAATACTAAGGGGGTGCAAATGTTTGTGTTATATGGACAGCTCATGTAATGCTTAAGCCGGGACTTCTATTGTGCCCCTCCCCAGAATATACTGTTCATCATACCCGACAGGCTCCCTCACTCTCTCCTTTTCCTGGTTTCCAGTGTCCTTTACATCTCTTTGTGCCCATTGTTTAGCTCCCAAACATGCGGTGTTTGTTTTTCCATTCCTTAGGATAATGGTCTCCAGTTTTGTCCAAGTTGGTGCAAAAGACGTTATTTCATTGGAAAGAAAAGTTTTAAACCTGAATGAGCAGGTTCCAACAATCCATGACACTACTTACCCTCTGTCTGCCTCACCGACTACACCTTTTATTCTAAATTTATTTTTATTTTTTTAGTTGAAAAGTAAAAGTGGTGTATCTTTATGGTGTACAGCGTAATGTTTTGATAGAGGTACACGTCATGGAATGGCTAATACGGGTTGCTTTAAAAGGAGCATCACGCTCTTTCTGTCCTTATCCCTGCTAGCCACACCATGGACAGGTGGCGTGCTTCTCCTTTTCACCAGAACTTGGGGGCTCTGAAAGCTGTAGTGATCTTTCTGAGGCTGGGGTCCCCATCCCTGCCTCCTGGGCTCCCTCTGACTGTGGACACCACATGTTCAGTTGTGGCTGCTCTCATGCTTGGTTTGGGGCCCCCCCTGGCCTCTGGGGGTCCTGCCTTGGTTCCCTGGACAAAGCTGGTATTGCTGTCTCTTGGACTTCAGACAGCCATAGCTCACTTTGGGCCAATCTCTTGGAGAACACCGGACAAGCCATTGGAGAAGACCTGACCTCTAAGCCTAACTCACCCCTCATCAGCTGGGTGGCTTTTAGCAAATCACTGCCCCTCTCTGAGCAAGTTCCCTCATTTGTAAAAGGGGCGTAGTGCCACCTACCCCACAGCAGACATGGTGAGCAGTCAGGATGAGCATGGAAGTGCTTTATAAACTGTCGCACGCTTCACAAATGTGAAGATGGTACCGTTTCTGATTCTGCGGTTCTGGTAGTCTCCTCCTTGACCCTGAGCTTTCCCTCTGTGTCCTGATCGGTGACCAGCTCTTTAGCTGCCTGTGCCCTGACTATTCATGACTTTTTCACCTTGAGCTCGTGGCCAGGGTCTGGGCCCCCTCTCCTTAAGTGGCCATGTGGCAATAACACCGATTACCATTATGGTTACAATAGCAAATAGTCACACGTTGACAGTTAATGATACGCAGTCATATGTTGTTATAACTGATAATAACTGCTGCCGTTTGAACGTCTGCTCATCTCCAGACCAACCCTCTGTCTAGGCACGTGGGATTCAGAGTCTGATAGTGATAATGGCCAGAGTGTTCTCGTAGCTCTGCAAAGCCCTTTAATTCTCAGAGGTTGTGGCTGCTGCTCGGGAGGAGCTCACAGCTGGGGAGAGACCCATAAGCTGATTCATTAACTGTGTGGTGATAAGGGCTGTGCTAGAGGCAGTCACATGAGGACACAGAGAAGGCTTTTGTGTCCAGCCTAGGGTCAGGGAGTACGAGGCCCTTCCAGGAGGGGCAGACCCTCCACGTGACATCTGAAGGAAGGATGGTCGCTGGCAAGGCTGGAGCTGAGAGGGACCAGGCACGGCAGGAGTGCATCCAGGCGGGGCCATGCCGCAGGTTCTGTGTGAGCCTGCGTTCGCTCTCGTGTCTTTGCTTCCTATTTATACAAGAGTCTCCGAGTAGGACGAGGGAGGGAAGAGAATAAAAAACAAAGCAGGAGGAGGCAAAAGGAAGAAGAGGAAAATGACTTATTGTTGCAAGCCAGCAATGATGCCTAGCAAGATTTTGTTAATTTTTTCTTCCTTGAGTAGCAGTGTCGCCCTTCAAGCCCCACTTGTCTATCTCCTCCCTAAACATTTGCCCCAAATTCCATCCTGTCCGCTAGGACCAAGGAACTTCTCTCCAGCAACCAAAGGGATCCCCTCTCTGTTGCTCATTCTCCTGCAGGCAGCCAGTCCTTAGCTCTGTTTCGTTTCCAGTGGCTGGAGGCAGTGGCGGTGGTGTCTGGCTGGGTGGCCGTCTCCTCTCGTGGGAGCATCCCTTCAACGCGTGGTGCCGGGCCCGTCCCACTCTTGCAGGCTGGGCTGGTGCCGCAGACTCTCCGGAGATCCACGGTGTTTCCGCCAGAGCCTCAGATGGTATTCCACTCGAAGGAACAAAATGGGAAATAAAACTTGTCAAGGATATTTTAGATTTGGATTTTGTCAAAAGATGACATTACGACAAATTTAGTTGTAGAGCTAACTGGGTTTTATTCGTGGTTCCTGCATTGGGGCAGCCTGTACCCCACAAAATAGAATGAGCTCCCACTGAGCAAGGGCAGGGCAGTGGGCATGGTGAGGCAGGAGCCAGGAAACAGCCGTAGAAGAGAAGGCGATTGGTTAATATCAGGTTACTTTTCTGCATGGGTTAAAGCAGAGGGGACTTCCTTATTATGCTAACTTAGTTAGACTGGACTCTTCTATTTTGGGGAAAAACTGGTCTGTTTGGAGATCTATCTGCTTCTTTAAAGTCTCAGTTTGATTATGTGGCATTTGGCATGAGTGGCTCCATTTTGCCTTGGTCTGGCTGGTCTCTTGGGCTTCGTGCAAGAGCTCAGTCCAAAACAGTAGCCTTCCTTCATTTTTTTGTTTGTTTTAGAGACAGGGTCTTGCTCTGACCCCAAGGCTGGTATCAAACACCTGGCCTCAAGCAATCCTCCTGCCCTGTATCCCAAAGTGCTGGGATTTCAGGCGTGAGGCACTGTGCCTGGCCAATTTAGTTTAACAGTTTGCAAGTCCACAGCCAGGAACTTGTCCCAAGGATGTCTTACTTGCAGACTTCGCTGTGATTCTTGAATTTGTAGGCTTTTGAGTACACAAAGTGTTTAGCATTCGGCCTGTATCTTGGGTTGGTAGGAGTTATTTATACCTTCTTCAAGTGTTTATTTTCTTGCTCTCAGTGAGTTTTGCCTTGTAGGAGGATAGAGACACCCATGCCTCCCTTTTTCCCACACCACTGTCTTTAGTACAAGTTATGGTTTGTCCTCTTCCCTGTCCTTCCCGCTTACTCAGGAGGGCCTCTCCCCTCCCCACAGATAAAGCTTTGAGCTTCCTGTGTGCCAACCTCCTTGGAAATCTTGCCTCTTCACTTGTTCCTTCTCTTTCTGTTACCTCCTAGTCACTGCCTGCCTGCCACTTCCTTCCCAGGCATTGACTTTTGCCCGGCTCCCTGACTCTGCCACTCTTGCCAGTGCTCTATCTGAAGATGCCCATCCCTTCCTTTGTATCTCTTTTGACACCCAGGTCCAAACCTTGCCTGCCCCAGCAGTAGATTCGTCAGGGCATCCCTTTGGAGGCAGTAAACATTTAGCAGGAGGAAGTGAGGGAGAATGGTGGGGGAGTGCAGGCAAGGCCAGGTTTGGGGCCAGGTGAGTGGTTTCCTAGAATTGCCGCCCGCCCAGTCTGCATGTCCACCTGGGGTCTTCTGAAGCAAGTACCTTGGGAGTGAGTTTCTAAAGGTTCCCTCGGCATGAGCGAGTGCTCTGAGGCTGTGTAGCATTGGGGTTAAGGATCTGGGAGCTGAAGTCTGGGAGACAGAGCCCAACTCTGCAGGTGGTTTAATCTTTCAATCCCTGCCTCCACCTTCTTTGTTTGTAAAATGGAAATAATAATAAGGGTACCTTCTTTATGAGATTATTAGGAACGTAAAATAAAAAGATATATGGGATGTGCTTAGCATGTACCTATTGAAGGAGTGTCAGCTGACATTATTGCTGTTGGACTAGAGAAGAGACTTCTAAGGAGCTTCCATGCCTCTAGGTCTAGAAGGTTAGGCTGCATTGATCTGTCCAGGAAATGCCTTCAAGGATGCTCTTCTCAGCTCAGGCAGGTAGTGCTGTAGTCTCCTTCTTGTACAATAGCCTATAATTCCTGGATCCACCATCAGCCGTAGAGAGGTTCATCTTCCAGTGTGACATGCTGTCAAGTGTAGCTCTACTTTGAGAGTTGTATTGACTAATACTTAAAAAAAACAATTATACATGGTCAAAGTCTTCAACATCTGCCCGTCACTGTCTCCCCAGCACTGTGCAGAGAAAGGCAGAAATCGTGGTGTCCAGACTATCTGTGGTGTCACAGTCTTGTTACTTCAGACAGAATAATACATGACCTCAACAAGATTGTCTCTTTATTCATCCTGGAGCCAAGAACCTACCAGCTTTGAAACAGAAAAGAACTGAGCACAGATGAAAGTGGATTGTTATTGGTTTGAGTGAGTTCAGGGAGAAGAGGGGGTTCAGAAATAGACCTACACTTAGCTAGCCAAGTGGTTTTTAGCAAAGGTGCCAAGGTAATCCAGTGTCGGAAAGGAAGGTCTCCTCAACAAATGGTGCTGGGTCAACTGGGACAGCCACTTGGACAAAAACGGACATCAACATTTACACAAAAATTAACTCGAAATGGATCATAATCCTCGATGTAAAACTGGAAACTATAAAATTTCTAGAAGAAAAAAAAAGAGAAAAATTGTTGCAACCTTGGGATAGACAAAGGTTTCTTAAATATGGCACCAAAATCATGAATCATGAATCAAAACATTGAAAACTGGACTTCATTAAAATAAAACGCCTTTGCTCTTCCAAGACATCATTAAGAAAATGACAAGATAGCACAGATAGAACATGTATCAGACAAAGGTCTTGTATCCAGAATGTATAAAGAATTGTTTAATAAAGGCAAACAACCCAGTAAGAAAATGGGCAAAAGATTTATATAGAAATTCACAAGACCCAACGATGAGACAGCAGAAGACTCTAAGACTGCCAACAAAATGAAAGATGCATTTGAAAGAAAATACCAAGAGTCCTACTTAAATTACGGTTTGTTGCAACAGGTGACTCACATTCTCCAAGCCTGCGATGTATAATATGTGGTGACCGGCTATGCACTGAAGCCAGGAAACCTTCAAAACTGCTTTGCCACATGGAGACCAAGCACCTTGCATTAAAAGACAAGCCTTTTGGAGGTTTTCTAAAGAAAAAAAACATGAACACAAAGATCAAAAGCAATTATTGAAGGCCACCACTTCATCAAATGTGTCTGCACTGAGAGCATCGTTCTTAGTGACTAACTGCATTGCTACAGCTAAGAAGCCCTTTACTATTGGTGAAGAGTGGATCCTGCCTGCTGCTAGGGACATTTGCCGTGAACTTTTAGGAGAGGCTGCAGTTCAAAAGGTGGCACGTGTTCCTCTTTCAGCTACCACCATAACTAGACGAACTGATGAAATGGAAGAGGATATTGAGGCACAATTATGAGAGGATTAGTGAGTCACTGTAGTGCACAATCCAGGTTGATGAGTCTACCCATGTTGACAACAAGGCAACAATGCTTGTTTTTGTGTGACTTATTTTTCAGGAGGATATGCCTGAGGATATGTTATGCATTTTTGTTGCCAACCAATACACAGTTGCAGAATTATTCAAATCTTTGAATGATTACATATCAGGAAAATGGAATTAATTGGTCATTTTGTGTTGGCGTATGCATGGATGGAACAGCTGCCATGACTGGGCGACTTTCTGATTTCGCTATTTGGGTCCAGGAGTTTGCTTCTGTGAGTCTACACACTGTGACATCCATAGAGAAATGCTGGCTAGCCAAAAAATGTCATGTGAACTAAACAATGCTTTGTAGGATGTGATTAAAATTATCAACCACATTAAAGTACACGCCTTTAACTCAACGTCTGTTCACACAGCTCTGTGAGGAAATGGACACAGAGCACATACGTCTACATATCTCACAGACATGTGAGATAGTTTTCTAAAGGTAGATCACTGGCCAGAGTTTTTGAGTTACGGGAGCCACTCCAGAGATTTCTTTTACAAAAACAGTCACCAATCGCAGCATATTTTAGTGACACAGAATGGGATGCAAACCTTGCTTATTTGTGTGACATATTCAACTTGCTCAATGAACTCAATCTGTCACTTCAGGGGAGAATGACAGCTGTGTTCAGGTTGGCAGATAAAGTGGCTTCATTCAAGGCCAAACTGTAATTAATCAGGGCAACAAGTGAACATTGGGATTTTTGACATGCTTCAAACATTAGCAAAGATTTTGAAAGAGACTGAGCTGTAGCCTTCGTTCTCCCAGTTGGTGCATGATCACCTACCTCAACTTTCAAAAGAGTTTCAGCATCACTTCCCAACCACAAAAGACCCCCAAACTGGGAAAGAATGGATCTTCGACCCATTTGTGAATAAGCCAGGTGAATCTACTTTGTGGGTGCTAGAAGAGGATCAACTGCTTGAGATTGCAAATGTCGGTGGCCTTAAAAGTATGTTTGACACAACTTTAAATCTCCACATGTTCTGGATTAAAGTCAAGGTGGAATATCCTGGGATTGCCACAAAAACACTGAAAAGCCTCCTTCCGTTTCCAACATCCTATCTTTGTGAAGCAGGGTTTTCTGCAGTGACAGCAACCAAAATGAGATTACAGAGTAGACTGGACATGAACAACACGCTTCGGGTGTCACTGTCTCCCGTCACCCCTAGGTGAGACAGTCTAGTTATAGGAAACAAGCTCAAGGGTCTCACTGATTCTGTATTATGGTGAGTTGCATAATTATTTCATTATATATTATAATATAATAATAAAGTGCACAATAAATGTAATATGCATGAATCATCCCCAAACTATCCCCTCCAACCAGTCTGTGGAAAAATTGTCTTCCATGAAACCTGGTACCTGGTGCCAAAAAGATTGGATACTGCTGCATTAGAAAGTCTAAAATAAAAAAAAAAAAAAGAAGAAGAAAAACCTTCAAGGACTGAAAAATGTGTAGAGTGTCTGAAACTCTTACACACTGATGGTGAGAAAGTAAAATGAAACGACCACTTTGGAAAACAATTTGAAGTTTCCTTAAAAAAGTCAAACATCCGTTCACAGATGACTTAACCATCCCATCCTTAGGTATTTACCCAAGAGAAATGAAAATATGCATATACACAAAGACTCGGATGTAGATGTTTATCATAGCTTTATTTCTAACGTCACAAACTGGAAACAACCCAAATATATATCAACAGGTGAATGGCTAAACAAATTGTGGTGCATTCATACAACAGAATATGAGTTGGCAATAAAGAGGAACTGTTGACCTGTGCAACAGCACGGGTAAATCTCAAGATAGTTAAGGTGGGTACCAGAAGCAATGCAAAAGGGAGTATGTATGATGTGACTCCATTTATTTAAAGTTTTAGATACAAGCTAATCTAGTGACAAAGCAGATAGAGGTTGCCTGAAGATAGAGGTGGGGAGGAGGGGGGAGGAATTAATAAAAAAGTCACAAGGAAACTTGGGGTGATGGAAATATTCTCTTGCTTTTGGTGTTAGTTTTGCTATATAAAGATATGTTAACGCTGATCAATGTGCTCTTTAAATGTATTCAGTTCAAGTGCATCCAGGGCCTGTGCTTGGCCACAGACGACCTCACATTGCTGTGCCAGATCAGAATCCTGCTAAGATTCATATAGGATAAATATTTTAAGTTGCTGTGAAGTGAAGGTGTTTTTAAATTTTATTCATTTATTTATCAGAGTGAGATAGGGTCTCACTCTGTTGCCCAGGCTGAAGTGCAGTGGTGCAGTCATAGCTCACTACAGTCTTGAACTCCTGGGCTCAAGTGATCCTCTTGCTTCAGCCTCCTGAGTGGCTGGGACTACAGGCACATGCCACCATGCCTGGATAATTTTAAAATTTTTGTAGGGATGATGTCTTGCTGTGTTGTCCAGCTGGTCTCAAACTCCTGGGCTCAAGCAGTCCTCCCACCTTGGCTTCCCAAAGCACTGGGATTACAGGCGTGAGCCACCATGCCCGGCCTAAAGTGAGGTTTTATTTTTCTGACTGTGATGTTGACCTCACTGCTAAAAATTATACTATAAATAGATGATAATAAGACAAAGTACATGATAAGGGGGGAAAGTGTAAATAGTAGGCTAAATATAGCCGCTTCACCTTTGCTGCAATATGACTGATCTCATGCACTTGCCAGAAACGCCCATGAAGTGCAGGTGGTAGCTCAGGCTGCAGAGAGCGTGAAGCCTCCGGAAGCACAGGCAGCTTATCTTGTTGTATCTTGCATTTGTTTGTCAGCTTGTGCGTTACCTAGGAAATGACTGTATGAGAGTCCCTGATTGGTTCTCTTTTCCTCGCTCTGGAAACCTTGGGTTTTAAGCAGGCTGTGAGCAGTCTGCCATGTTGCTTTATTCTGTCTATTATGCCTGTTTGTGTTTTCCACTTCACAAAAGTACTTTCTAGCTTGGTATCTCATTAGACCTTCACTGTGTTTCTGAAGAAGGCAGAGGTGTTAGACCCACCGCCATTTTATAAGGAAATAAATTCTCAGGTAAAGACATAAGATGGCTCCCTCCGGACTACATAATGTCAATGTCAGAGACAGGGTGGATGGAACCTAGTCTCTTGACAATTGGTGGAGGCTCGTTCTCGTCCACGGATTGCCTCCTGGAGTACCACAGAATTTGAGATCTGAAAGTCAGCCTTCACAAAAAGCTAATTCAACTGGCTCAGTTTCCTGATGGAGGAAATATGGCCCAGAGACTCTATCTCTCAGAAGATTCTGGAAAAAATTGAAGCCCAGGATTTTCCCACACTCTCCTGAATGGGAGTGAACCACCCCATCCCCCCTCCACCCCCCAGCCTGCTCTGGGGGTGTATGTGTATTTAAGGAGACTGGTGTTTATCAACCACGGGTGTTCAAGGCTGAGTACTTTGCTATTCAAAAGCCTCTGTACTTGACCTTGGGACACTTATTTAATTTCTTGGTACTCATTTTTTTTTCCCTTCTGGAATGTGAGAACAAACTCAGCACTTCTTCCTCTCAGCAAGGCTTTGAGAGCACTTTCTTATCTTTTGGAGAAAGAAAAACATTTTTTGAAAGGTGTTTATTTAACAGTTTAAGGAAAATATTTTTTTTCATTCACTTCCCTAAGGATAATATGAACAATGCAATCCTCATAACGTTTCTGGTTCTTTTGTTGTTTATTGTTTAGCTAAATGGAGAGCATCGTTCTGAATGCTTTTTCTTATTTCCCAAGCGTTAAAATACCCCCGTTTGTGTGGTGCACACAATACATCCTAGTACAGCAGAGCAGTGGGGAGTAAGTTTTTCCAGTGATGAAGACTCCTCCTATAAATCGTGCTCCATCCTTCTATCACACGAGCAGTGCTGTCACTTTGGAATATTCTGCCTGTGACCGGAATATGAGTATTTCGTAACAAAGCCACACATGTTCTGAGTTGTGAGGGAAACATTTGATACTTTTCTGGGAAGTAGCTTTGGGACACTTAAAAGTTCTTAACCCTTAAATAATCCTATTAAAGTGGGTTCTCTGATCATCCCAGTCTCCTGCGAGAATTGAGACATTCTGAGACCAAGATGAACTGAATATAGGATCTTTTCCCTAAAGAGCTTCATGAGGAGAGGCTGAACATGGAAACCAGGCTGGGTGCAGGTCCCTGGCTGTGTTAGGAGTGACCCTCAGACCTGCTCCTTTATTTTCCGTACAGTTAGCTGTTCCAAAGCGGGGTGGGGTATCCAGAGACGATTGTAAGGGAAAACAGCTGTGAAGAGCCCTGCACCTTGACACTTTCCCGTAATGCTGGTGAGAAGCAGCGTTGGTGAAAATTTGTGAGCATTGCCACCAAATTCTGCCTGTTAGCCGTCTAGTTTAGCCAACCCTAATCTCCTTCCATTTGGAGTTCCCCAAATACCACCCAGCCCTGATTTAGGTATCCATCCTCCGTGCTCTGATGACAGCTCATGCTGATTGCTGTAGTAGCTCTTGGTACACTGCAGCGTCTTTTTGGGTCTACTTGTCTCTCCGGAGTAGACTGTAAACTCTTTGAGGACTAAAACTTGCTGTCCAACAAAGTGCCTAATATAGCATCTGGCATGTGGCAGGAAGTCGGTAAATGTTTCTAGAATGAATGGTTTCTCGTGTGCATGTGACCATTGGCTGTACCAGGCAAGTAGGCTAGTGCTGCATTTAGGAAAGGGGTGTCACCATGAGGATTTGTCTTTCAGGGAATCCCAACCACAGGGTGCTTAACACTTTTCTGTGGACATTTTTACACACATGTGGGAGAAAGACAGCAAAAGGGGCTCGTCCTAGACTACTCCCCCATGTTCATGACCTTGACTTCTTTTTTTCCTGTGTGCTATGGTGCTAATACATGTGAACAGGTGATATGCAGGTGGGACACCCCCCCCTCCACCCACACCCCACATGAGGTCCGTCCAGAAAGTATCCAGCCATTGTTAACATAACGAGGATGGTTTGCACGACACAGATGTAACCAGGCAGTGACTTCACTGTACTAGTCAGTGGGGCGCTAGACACCACTGAGTAAGCGTGTGTACTGTGTGGCCATCACATTCAAAATGACTAAGCGAGTAGAACAACAAATCTGCATCACATTTTGCATTAAGGTTGAACACTCCTCCACAGTAACTATTCAGATGATTCAGAAGGCTCTTGGAGAGGACGCAATGAGTGCAGAGCAAATAAAAGTGTGACACAAATGCTTTAATGATGGTCGAGAATCTGTCGAAAGTGATCCACGTTCTGGAAGGCCTGCAGCAAGCAGAACACCTGAGGATGTTGAACGTGTATGGGTTAGGTTAACATATGCTGGGAGAACTGTGTGAGGTCCCAAGGTGCCTACTTTGAGGGGGACTGAGGCGTCATTGTCCTGTGTACAGTGTTTCTTGTATCTTGTTGTTTCTTCAGTAAATGTCTCTCTTTCGTATTACATGGCTGGATACTTTCTGGACAGACCTTGTATATGGCTCCTTTGACTCTCGTCCCTGATTTTTTGTATTTATATACATATTTATATGCATAGGATATATAACGCTGTTTGTGTTATTCCATGAGTGGATATTGTATGTAGCATGCTGCAACTTTTTTATTCAACATGTTTTTAAGATCTAGAATATTTATGTTGCTAATTGCTCATCATATAAATTCATGTGCTTTAGACACTCCCCAGTTGTTGGACATCTGGGATAGTTTTCTGTTTTTTACTATCACAAAGATTAGAATGAACATTGTTGTACTGCCGTGGCAATGTGTAATGTGTGTAAATGGTGTTTCTCTAGGGTAAATACCTAGGAGTGGGATTTTGGGGTAGTAGAATATGACCATGTTTTGTTTTTATAGATACTGCCAAGTTCCCTTTTGGGTTGGCTGCACCAATTTATGTTCTTGGAATGTCACCATTCTTGATATGTTCAAACTTTTCGCAATTTTCCAGACTAATGGGTGAAAAATGGTATCTTGTTTTAATTTGCCTTCCCCTGGTTATTGGGGGAGCTGATTATACTTTTATGTACTTGTCCATTTGTGTTTCCTTTTCTGTCCATTGCTGCTTTATGTGCTTTGCCATTTTTCTACTGTTATCTTTTTCTTGTTATACATAAGCTGCAAATAATTTCTCCTAATTAGTTTTTCCTTAATATTGTGTATCTTTGCTATAAGAAGTCCCCCCACCCCTTTCCATTTTGGTATGATCAAATTTACCAATCTTTTTCTTTATGAGGTTGTGGTGGTTTGTTTTTGTTGGCTGGGGAGGATAAGAAAGCTACTGCCTTGATGCCATGAAGATATATGCCTATATTTTGTTTCAATAGATGTAAACAATTAGACTTTAAAATTACGTCTTTAATGCATCTGGAATTTTTGTGTTTGACATGAAATAGGGATCCAGTTTTGTTGATTTTTTTTCTCAAATATACAACTTTCCTAATATGATTTTAAAGATCTCCTCCATTCTATGCCAAATTCCAATGGGTGCATGATTGTTCCTGGATTTGTTGTTCCATTCTGTGGATCTGTTGGTTCCTTTTGTTCTAGAGTCATACTTCTAACATTTATGTAATTAAAATGAGTCAATGTTTGGTCACCATCTTTTCTTGGATTTTCAAAGTGCTGTTGACTAATGTTGCATTTATAGTATATTTCATATGTATTTCAAAATTGGCTTGTCAAATCTAATGAAAAATCCTTTTGGAGTATTGTGTGAGGTTGCATTAAACTTACTGATTTTGAGAGTATTGGCTTGTTTTCACTATTGATTCCTCTCTTCTAGTCCATCTTTCTCCAGTAAGCTTTTCTTTTATGTCTTTCGGTAAATTTTTTATTAGGGTTATTCCTTTATATTTTGTGAGGGTTTTTTTGTTATTTTAAGTGTTTATATTAATTTTCTGAATTATTACTGGATAAGAAGCTAATGATATTTGGATATTGATCTTGTTGGCCCATAGCTTTGCTAATTTTTAAAAACACTTAGTTCTATGAATTGATTATTTTGGATATGTTATATAATGATAGTTTTGTCTCTCCTTTCCAATTCCATCTTTCTTTTTCTTTACTTTCTCATATTATGAGCCAGGATTTTCAGTACAATGTTGAATGCCAAGGGTGATAACATGTATCCTTCTGTTGGTTCTTACTGTAACAATTGCTTCTAAATTTCATCACTAAAAGTGTTTGCTGCTGGCTTTGTAGAGACTCTTTCATTCCTTATTGGCTAAGAGATTTGTTTATTTGGTTTTTAAGTCATAAATAGTGTTGACTTTTGAATGCTTTTTCTGTGTATACTGAGATGTTTCTTTTCATTTAAGATATTAATATTTCAAATTAACTGATATTCTAATATTAAGGCATGCTTGAATTTTTTGGGATAAACCCTATTTGGTTAAAGAGTATTATTCTTTAAATCCATGGCTAGACTCAATTTTCTATTTTGTTTTGGATTTTTGCATCTAAGCTCATAGTGGCATTGGTCTAAAGCTCCTGTCCTTTGTACCACATACAATGACTTAGGCAGAGTCTCTTCTTTTTCTGTGCTCTGGTGTCTGGTTTTAATGTAAGATTTATCTATTCATTTAAGTTGTAGTAGAACTTACCTGTAAAACTGGACCCGTTGGCTTTTGGAGAGGATATTGTTTATGTTTTTGGAACAATTTCCAAAATTTGTTTTTCTTCCAAATTACCCACTTTATTTAGGGGCTCGTCATAGTTCGTTTGGGGGTAGGTAAATGAGTTTTATGTTTGTTTGTTTTTTCTTGTTAGTTTTAGCTGTTGGCATTTAATTTTAATTATTTTTCAGTTGTGTTTTTAAATGGCAAGAGAGATGAAATATTCATTTATGTAAGAAGCAGGCAAAGGCCATTTGCATAGAAGTGTGTTCTGCATAGCATTTTTCCACATTGTATTTTTTAGGTATTAGGAGCGGTTTTCAGATTCTGGCCTAACCTATACTTTGCCATGTAAGGACAGGCAATCCCTGGGTTGCAGAGAACTTGACTCATGGTGTTCTGTACTTATGAATGGGCTCCCAACCCTCCCCATGAGGATAATTTATAATTGAATAATTTAATAATTTGGGAACTGGTTTCTTCTGCACATGTAAATAAACACATGTGGCATAAGTGGTTTGTTGGCACAGCATCTTCACACTAGCAGCTAGTCTTATAGATAGAGAGGCAGCTGATAGAAACACAACAACACAAAGAATCAGGAAATCCAGAGCTAAGAAAATTTATGACAAAAGAATTACCTAAAGACTTTCATCTCATTGAAGCAGGATTTGCTAAGCTTGAGAAGCAAGATCGTAATATTGAGCTGTTACAAAGGTTTACCGTGTAGTTAGTGAGAACATCAGCTACTATAAGGCCATTTAAGATGGCAAAAAGAAAAAGGCTATAAAAACAACCTTTTAGGAGAAACTGACTTCAGTGCTAAGCCCCCTTCTTCCAGCAACAGAATCAAACCCTGATTCTCCAGCTCCCACTCCATCCTTTCCGGCACCATCTCCATCATCATCTTACAATTAATGTCAGCTACCTTCTTGCCTCAAAAAAAGTAAGCAAGACATTGATGCAACATTAGGGGAGTGTTAACTTTTAATACTTTTTTTTGAAATTTGTCTCTTGTCTCCTATCAAGTAACGAAATTGAGGCAGCAACAAAAAAATCTCCCAACACAAAAAGTCCCAAATCAGATGGTTTCAGAGCCAAATTTTACTAGATCTACAAAGAAGAAATGGTACCTATACTGCATAAATTGTTTCATAACATTGAGAAGGAAGGAATCCTCCCCAACTCATTCTACAAAGCCAATACACCTTGATACCAAAGCCAGCAAGGACTCAACCAGAAAAGAAAACTATAGACTAATATCCTTTATGCATATAGATGCAAAAATTCTTAATAAAATCATAGCAAACCAAATTCCACTTCGTGTAAAAAAAAATAATCCACCATGACCAAGCTGGCTTCATCTTAGAGATACAAGGATAGTTGAACAGACACAAATCTGTAAATGTGATTCACCACATAAATAGAAGCAAAAACAAAGACTATATGATCCTCTCAATAGATGCAGAAAGAGCATTCAACAAAATTCAGTACCCTTTTATGATAAGAACTCTTAACAAAATAGGCATAGATGAAACATACCTCAAAATTATAAAAGCTATATATGACAAACCCACAGCCAACATCATATTGAATAGGGAAAAATTGAAAGCATTCCTGCTTAGAACTGGAACCAGACAAGGTTGCCCACTGTCACTGGACTTCTATTCAACATAGTGAGGAAAGTCCTAGCCAGAGCAATCAGACAAGAGAAAAAAGTCAAGGGTATTCCAATGGGGAAAGAAGAGCTCAAACTATCGCTTTTGCTAACAATATGATCTTATATCTGGAAAACCCCAAAGATTCTAACAAGAGACTCCTGGAATTAATAAATTTAGCAAAGTCTCTGGTTACAAAATCAATGTACACAGATCAGTAGCATTCCTATACACCAACAACAGTAAAGCTGAGAATCAAAGACTCAATACCTTTCACAATAGCAACAAGGAAAATAAAATGGCCAGGAATATATTAATAAGGAAGTGAAAGACTTCTATAGGTGAACTATAAAACACTGAGGAAGGAAACTGTAGAGGATGTAAACAAATGGAAAAACATATCATGGTTATGGATTGGCACAATCACCAGTGTTAAAATGTTATACTACCCAAAGTGATTTACAGATTCAATGCAATCCCCATTAAAATACCAACATCATTTTTTGCATGTATAGAAAAAATAATTCTGTGCTTCATATGGAATCATAAAAGACCCTGAATAGCCAAAGCAACCTTAAGCAAAAAGAACAAATCAGGAGGGGCACCATTTTACCAGACTTCAAAGTGTACTACAAGGCTATAGTAACCAAAACATCATAGTACTGGCACAAGAACAGAGACATAGACCAGTGGATCAGAATGGAGAACCCAGAGGAAAAACTATCCTCATATTGCCATCTGATCTTTGACAAAGCAGGCAAAAACATATACTGCGGAAAAGAATTCCTGTTTAATAAATGGGGCTGGGAAAGTTGGATAGTCATATATAGGAGGCTGAAACAGGACTCGTACCTCACACCACTCACAAAAATTAGTTCACCATGGATAACAGACTTAAACCTAAGGCATGAAACTATAAGAATTCTAGAAGAAAAGGTTGTAAAGCTCTTAATAGATATTGGCCTAGGTAAAGAATTTATGAAGAAGACCCCAAAGGTAATCAGAGCAACAACAAAAATAAATAAATGGGACCTGATTAAATTAAAAAGCTGCTGCATAGCCAAGGAAACAATCAATAGAGTGAGTAAACAACCTACAGAATGAGAGAAAATATTTACGTGCTATACATCTGATAAAGGCTGATAACCAGAATCTACAAAGAACTCAAGCAAATCATCACGAAAAAATCAAACAATCCCATTAAAAAGTGGCCAAAAGAAAAGATATACTAATGGCCAACAAACATAGGAAAAAATACTCAACATCTCTAATCATCATGGAAATGTAAATCAAAACCACAATGATATATATCCTAACTCCATTGAGAATGGCATTTATCAAAAAACCCCAAAACAACAGGTGCTGGTGTGAATGTGGAGAGAAAGAAACACTTATACACTATTGAAGGGACTGCAAACTAGTATAAATGTCTATGGAAAGTAGTAAGGATATACCTCAAAGAACTAAAAGTAGACCTAACATTTGATGCAGCAATCCCACTACTAGGTATGTATCCAAAGGAAAAAAAAGACATTTTATAAAAAAGACTCTTGCACTTGAATGTTTATAGTAGCACAATTCAGAATCACGAAGATGTGGAATCAATCCAATGTCCATCGGTACACAAGTAGATTAATACAATGTGGTACATATGTACCATGGAGTACTACTCAGCCATGAAAAATGAATTAATACCTTTTATAACAACCTGAATGGAACTGGAGACCATCCGTCTAAGTGAAGTATCACAAGAATGAAAAAAGAAATACCACATGTACTCACTATTAAATTTGGAACTAATTGATCAACACTCATGTACACAGATGATAGTAAAACTCAATGGAATTCAAGTAGGTGGGAAGGGGGAGGAAGGGATGGATAAATTCACACCTAATGGGTACAATGCACATTATCTGGGTGATGGACACACTTATAACTTTGACTCAAACTGTATAAAAGTAATGCATGTAACCAAAATGTTTGTGCCCCTGTAATATTCTGAAATTTAAAGTTCAACACTGTTATATTATGATTATAAATGTTATTCATAGCTGAGCCCTGTAGTCTTGTATGATTTGTTATTTCCTTTCTTGGATTATATTTTTGTTCCCTGGTATTAATATTAATAAATGAATATATGGTATAGATTAATTACCCATACTTGTTCCTATCTTTGCTGGGCATGCTCTAGGTTGGCTTCACAGTTGACTTCTTGGGCTCCCATGGGTTGGCATCCTGGGGATTTATGTTACTTTTCTGTTAGTTTGTATCTAATCTCATCCTATTCTGTCTTTTGTGGTTTACTCCATTGTTTTGGAGGAGTACATCCTCAAGTGGGTTCCTGAGATACAGAGAAATTAAGTGTTTTTAAACCTTGAATGTCTGAAAACATTGGTATTCTGTCCTCACACTTTATGTAGTAGTTTGTCTAGGTGGAAGTGAGTTTACTTCTATTATTTTGAAGGCATTCATTCATTGTCTTTTAATTTCTCATGTTGTTTTTGAGATGTCTAATGTCATTCTAATAACTAATTCTTTGTTTAAAAAAATAAATTCCTGTTTTTCCTCTCTGGAAGGAAGATCTTCTGTTTGTCTTTCATGTTCTGAAAGTTTAGTGATTAGCCTTGGTGAGCGTTTTGTTTTATATTTTTGGTTTTGCCTGTTTTTTCTTGATGCATTATGCTAGGTACGCAGACCCTTTCACTCTGGTACTCATGTTCTTCAGTCCTGGGAAATTCTTTTGAGATTATTTTATTTACATGTTTTGTTTTGTTTTGCCCTTGTTTTTTCTGATCTAGCGTTTTGGCCTTCCTGTTATTTATATCTGGACCTCCTGAACTGGTCCTCTAATTTTCTCTTCTTTTTTTCTCCTCTATTTTGTTTTTTGTCCTTTTGCTCTACTTCTTGAGAGATTTCCTCAACCTTATCTCCTGATGCTTTTATTGAGCTGCTAATATCTATTATGTTTTTAAATTTTAAGAATTTTCTTTTTTCTTTATGTGTTCTTTTTTATAACTTCTTTTCTTGTCTGACAGTTACAATATCTCCTCTTTCTGATGATGTTAATGATAATTTTTGAAAATTTTCTTCTTCTTGAATACCATATTTGCCACATGACATCGTTCTATTTGTTATGGTCTCTGTCTTTCATATTAGATGACTTCCCAAAAGTCTGAAGATTATGGGCTTTCTGATTATATTTAAGAAAATATATATATGATTGTGTATAGGTTATGCTTGTTAAATGTGATCTTAATTCTAGGGCAGGGGTTTTAACCTGTCATTTGGATACATGGATGGAATTTAGGGAATCCATGAACTTGAACTGGAAAAAAAGTGCCTATTTTCATTTAGACTTTATCTGAAATTTAGCATTTTTTTCAATTGTAAAGGCAATAAATAAATAATATTAGAGTACTTGTGACTTTGTCACCAATAAAAATGGGATATTTTCATCTGAGATTAGTTTCGGCAGATATCTCAAAATATTTGTGCGTATCATAATTGAAAATTACTATGCTTCTTAGATTTGCTGTTAGATTTTTCAATTTAATGCATTACTTTAGAAGCATTTCACTAGTATAGCACAATTTTTTATACGTTATTGACTATATGCTAATATAATTGGTTTCCTTAGTAAGTCTATATATTTTATTTTATGCACTTACTGTCATTTTCCCTGTTCTCCTGGGCAGGGCAAATTCCCAGGACAGTAGGAGGAGAACTGTAATCTCCCCTCTCTTCAATGCAGTGACCCTGCTTTCAGCCTAGCCCAGTCTGCAGCTAAACAGAACCTTTAGTCTACCCTCTGTCGTGAATGTACTTTCTTCCCTGCTGAGAGCAGTCAACACATTCTGAGCAATGGTGGGAGGGAGTCTGGGCATCTTGAAGATGCGTAGTCAATTCATGCTCTTGCTTTTTGTTCCACCTCCTTCACCCCGATTCCAGGAATGCCTAGTGACATCCATTCCTGAGCCTTCCTGGGGTGGGAGTGTTGTGACATCTCGTTTTTTGACCTCTCCTCTCTGCCCTAGGACTGCACCATTCCCTGCTCCACGAGGGCAGCTACCACTCTCTACTTCCCCAGATCACACAATGTTGTGACTGTTGTCCTTCCCTTGTTCTCCTCGGCCTTGTGGGTTCATGTGGGTTAAAAATCCCTGTGCTGTCATTTAGAAGGCTTAAAAATCCAAGAGTGTGTGTTCAGTCCACCGTCTTTAACTAAAATCTCTTCTGATTTTTAAGGCAGTTTCAAAGTATAAACAGGTGTTCTTAGCATTGTGAATTATTCTTTTCCTTTTCTTTGGCAAAAAATGAAATTCAGGGCCATCAGACAACATTACAGAAAGAGCGTCCTACGTTGTTTTGGGTACAAAAGGCAGTGGATTTTGGCCAGCCAGACGGGGGTCTGAATGCCTTCAGCATCTCTGACTAGCTATGTGACCTGGCCCTAGGGGTGTGACTTAACCTCTCTCTTTAGAGTTGTAATTTTCTCCTACTAGGGATCTTGTGATGGTTATATTTAAAATAAAGTTTAATTGTGGATTAAGCATTTGGAAAAGGGCCTCTTGTCTAAAGGGCATTAGGAAATAGTGTTGGCCAGTGTTGTTGTTACTATTACTTAAGGAACTCTCTAGTTTGATACTGGGGTGTTGGCGTGGTGTTCATACCAACGTAGGAGGACAGCAGGCAGCCAGAAGGTTCTCCCTGTTGGAGAGCAGAGCTAAGCAGGATGGAAGCGCCTCTGCTATGGGGGTTTGCTGAGGGGAGGCTATGCTTGGCCTCAGTTTTAGGGAACCCCGGAGGTATCCTTTAAATGTCTGGTGGTGTGTGTGAGCCCGGCCAGCGTGGCTCATCTCAGATGCCATGGTGACCTTCAGAGATTGGAGTGCTTGTCCCCGATCCTCTGCATTCCTTGTAGCAGAAAACAGTCTGAGGGATGCCTCACCCAACAGAAGCCAGACTGCATGGTGGAGTGGCAGCCACGAACCTCAGAGTGGCCTTCCTTGTCACTGAGGCAGCTGCGGCACCTCAGCTGATGCTCTGTCCCCTGCTGTGGCTTCCTATGGCCCTGATGGCCTTGGTTTCATGGTGCCCCTGGAGCTAGATGTCTGCTCCCTTCACAGCGTCCTGCAGGGCCTCACCTGGCGGGCCACCTGCCTGGCCACAGACACTGGGACGAGAGCCCACTGTGACCCTAGTGTCCACAGGCTACGACAGAACCTCCGGGCTGCTAACCTGCTTGTCTCAACATCAGTTTTATCCTCCTGATATCAGAATGGTCTGATGCTAATTTAAAAATTGTGAAGCCATTGCATGTGAAGCCATGGCAATTTGTCAATATAATTTAATAACCAAGGGAAATTGAGGGTTTCTACTTGGTGTAATTTCCTCCACATCTGCCAGCTTTTCTCGTCTGCTGCTGGGGTGGAGGGGAGGGTGGTGATGGAAAGTTCTGAAGAGGAGAGTGACTGTTTTAATTTCACCTGGGGCCGTAAATCAATATTCATTTATTATTCAGCCAGCATTAGCATGTCCCTGGGTAATACTCTAACACATGTAGTGTCAGAATGGTTTGAATTTGTCCTCATTAGGGAGGCAAAGGACGCCTTTTTGCAGGCATAAGCAAGTAAGTATTCCTGCTTGCTGTCGCACATCTTATGAAAAAGGAAAATGTTGGTCTTGGGGGGAGAGGCGAGTTGGGTTTTCAGACACACCTCTCTGGTGTTGGTGGCCATAGTGATCTGGAATTGCAACTGCTGGTGTTGCACCTCTGATAACGAATAAGCTTAAAGTAGGAGGTGACAATTGGCACTGTAGGAAAAAAATCTTATTTCAACACAAGGTTTCCTGTGAGCAGCACAGTGAATAAAAACACTTTGAGATGAGATTGTACTGGAAGATGGGGCTGGTGTCAGGGGAGAGAGAAACTTGAACTCAGTGTTGGGAACTGCGCTGGCTAAGGCCTGGCTAGAAACAAGGCTTGTCCATCTTATTTGAAGATGAGAGTTAATCAGAAGACAGAATTTGACTTAAAGATGCTAACCGACAACCCTACCTCTATTTTGGTGCGTGGGGTATTGGGTGGGAGTGATGAGGAGAGGGTGGGGTGCACTTTGAGCTCAGCAGGTTGGAGGAGGTGCAAAATTGTGTTGAGACATCCTGATAGCTGAGGTTTTGCTCAGTGACTAGACCAGCCGTCTCCGAGGGTGCCGGTAGACCCTGATGGGAGAGGTGGTGCTAGCAGTTCCTCCACCTCAGCTTTTGTCACTCTGATCCTTTGACCTGAAGCTATAGCTCCCAGGAAGGCAGATCTCCTAAGTAAGGAGAGAGGATTAGATCCCATCAGCTTCCCCCCATCTCTTCGCCTATACCTTGCATTGACGATTGCCGGTTGTCTTGGGAGCCAAAATAAAAAAGCCTGGTGTCAGCGGGAGGCATTTAGATTGAATTATAACAAGCATTTTGTGGGGAGGGCTGTGAAACAAATCACTAGGATGAGACTCAAGGACAGTGCTGAACAAACAGCTGATACCTGCTACAGTATGGATGAATCTCAAAAGCATGATGTTGACAAAAGAAGCCAAACAACAAAATACTGTGTGATTCCATTTATATGAAATTCAAGACTAGAAGAAATTAATCTATGGTGATTGAAGTCAGAAAGTGGTTGCAGGAGGCTGAGAAGGAGACGTGAAGGGAACTTTCTGGGGAATTGGAAATATCCTGTGTTTTGGGAGTGGTTATCTGGGTATTACCATTGACAGATTTTATCCAATTGAATGTCTATAATCTGTACATTTATTGTGCACTAATTATATCTCAATACAAAAAGTATACAATGGTTTTTAAAACCTAATCCCTTGGTCCGTTTTGGTGGCAGGGTGTTAGTCGCTCACAATGAGTCTTAGCCCTGTGATTTGCCCAGTTCAAGGTCCCATGTCCTTGCCTAACTTTTTGACCATTTTCCGGGTCATGATTTCTATCTGCTCCCATCCTGCGCTTGTCTACACCACTTTTGAGCCACTTATGGCTTTATCCCAAGGTCAGAAGGAAGAACCGACTTATTTGTAAATCTCTATCCAGTAAAACTTTCTGTGGTGATGCGAATGTTCTGTGTCTGCACTCTCAATATGATAGCCGGTAGCCGTATTGAGCACTCAAGTGTGGCTAGTCAAATAAGGAGCTGAGTTTTCAATTTCATTAATTTTAAATTTAAAGTAATTTTAAATTTAAGCACACCTGCTTGAATGTGAAGAGTGCTATTGAAAAATATCAGGGAGTAGAGAAGGATTACGATCAGGGATCACCTCACTGGGAAGGGGGGCATTTGAGCAGAGAGATGACAGAGGTGAGGGAGTAAGCCCTGTGGCTGTGGGGAGCCTCCAGGCAGTGGGGACTGCAGGTGCAAAGGACCTGGGGTAGGAGTGTGCCTGTTGTAAGAAATAAAGACTCTCAGGACTCCTAAACTGCTATGCTAAGGGAAAGTTAAGCCTGGAGGCTGAGCCAGGCATCATCATCTTCCAAATGAACAGCTGTTACTTCATAACCTTGTGTCAAAACATTATACAGTAGTCAGACCCTCACATAAAGGCAAAAGGCCTCAAGCATCTTCAAATGATGGCCCCCACAAATCCCTCATGGTCTCAAAACCTTTCAAGATGTATATCCTCCCATAAGCAGGGCCCCGCCCATCGTAACTTTGCAATCAGAACTTTGCAATCCAAGTCTAGCTCTTGAAACTAAAGCCTGTTCAATGTCACACAGATCATGTCAATTAGAAGCTCATCTTGCCAGGTGTAGACCAAAGATGGTGAGAGCAATCACCCCTGCACCTACCCAGCCCTCTTCCTCTGTGCCTTTCCCCTTTAAGGAAAATATATAAATACTAAACCTCCTAGAAGCCTCTTTGGAAAGAAACAGCTACAGAGGTGTCTGTGGCTTGAGTTTTTCCAGGATGTGCCCTAAAACTGGCTTGATAAACCTCGATTGATTGAGATTCTTGCCTTAGTCACTCATTTCGGTTGTCACAGCCACGTCTGAGAAACAGAGAGGAGGCCACGGTGGCTGGAACAGAGTGAGAGTGGCAAGAGGGAGGGCAGGGGTCTGGTTGGGTTTGGCTTTCCTGCCAGGAGGTGGAAAAGATATCATCTGACACTGTACACCAGGTGGTGGGGACTCACCTGCCACCTCCCTAGCCTGGGGGTCGGGCGCAATGCAGGGGCTCTGTGTCTTCCAGGAGAAAAGCCGAGGGAGGCCCAGGTCTGGCTGACCAAGGTCTCCTGAGCTAGCGTGCAATAACCAATATCACAGGTGGGCACAAGAATGCTCACCTAGGTCAGATTTTGCCAGCTCCCCGCTAATTGCCTTTGAATTCTAAATGAGCCCTGAGGCTTTCTCTGCATTCCAGCCTGGGCTGGGAGAATTGGAAGGGGCGCTCAAGGCAGAGCTGGAGGACAGCGGAGAGTCCTGAGCTTGGAACATGGCTCTGTCACTCTGTCTCTGCTGTCTTTGGGGGAGTCACCCCCTTTCCCCACATCTCAGCCTCACTTTCATTACTGGCAGCATGAATTAGATGCCTCCTAAGCCTTTCTCTAGTTATAATAATGCTGTATGATTTTAAGACCACCTCATGTTCTCACAGAAGTGGTGCTCTCCCTTGTCTGGTGGTGGTCAGATTTGGGGTCCTACAAGTGTGTGTCTCCATGACTCATTTTCTGAGGTAAGACAGGATTAGTTTTGGCATAGACCAGAGAGTTTGAGATGTAGCACTGTTTGAATTCCAGTTTTGTGGAATTCCTGTATAAACATTTTTTTCCATAGGATAAAGATGTTTCTTTTCATGCCTTGGAACCAATGAAGTTGGAATAAAAGACACTCCACTCAGATGTACCACTGGTCACCACTAGCGTTTGTCACACGCAATATGGACTGTAGGGGGCATGTTGGGAGAAGGCTGAGGTGGCATTTTCTAAGCTGCCCTGCAGTTTGGGGTGCTGGACTGTTTTAGTTCATTCAGACTGCTAGAACTGAATACCATGAACTTGGGTGGCTTATAAACAACAGAAATTTATTTCTCACAGTTCTGGAGGCTGGGAGGTCCAAGAGCAAAATGCTAGCAGAGGGAAGGCTTGGTGGCTCATGCCTGTAATCCTACACTCTGGGAGGCCAAGGCAGGATGATTGCTTGAGCTCAGGAGTTCAAGACCAGCCTGAGCAAGAGCAAGACCTCGTCTCTACTAAAAATAGAAAAAAAATTAGCTTGGTGTGATGACATGGTGACACATGCCTATAGTCCAAGCTATTTGGGAGGCTGAGGCAGGAGGATCCCTTGAGCCCAGGAGTTTGAAGTTGTAGTGAACTATGATGATGCCACGGCACTCTAGCCTGGGTGACAGAGCGAGACCCTGTCTCAAAAAAAAAAAAAAAAGATGCTGGCAGACTTGGTGTCTGCAGAGGGCCCTCTTCCTGATTCATAGATGGTGTCTTCTCACTGTGTCCTCACATGGGGAAGAGCCAAGGAAGTCCTTTGAGGTCTGTCTACAAAGAAGGCACTACCCCACTCATGAGGGTTATGCTCTCATGACCTAATCACCTCCCAAAGGCCCGGCTCCTCATTTCATCATGTGTTGATTGAGATTTCAACATATGAATTTTGGAAGAACACATTGTCTCTAGCAGGGACTGTGGGCTGTTGCCCAGGGCGGAGCTCAGCAGCCCTGGTCATGGGCACAGGGGGCTGTTGCAGGCCAGTGTTGTCTGCCCACTCCCGCTCATAGGGGTGAGAGGGGTGTGTTCGGACCCAGTTCGTGTCTGGTGTCTTGGAGCATGAGCAAGGCCTCGAGGGTCTGCTCAACCTTGGACCCTTGTGGTTTTCCTGCTAGTTCAGCCTCACCCTCACTGGTGACCTGCTTCCCTGAAAAGTCCAGGAAACCACTGATGCCCTAGAAGACTGTCCCTGGGGTGGTGTTTCTTCCCATCCCAGCACACATTCCAGTATCCAGGTTGATCATTAGAAAACCAGTCAGCTTAGTCCTCTCCTGTCCCTGCCCCTGCTACCCCAGGAATGTCTTTACTGAGTTAGGATTTTAACCTTATGCCCATGACTTTTATTGAGGCTTGCTATGGTCTGAATGTTTGTGTCCCCCCAAATGTGTGTGTTGAAATCCTAACCCCCTCAGGTGATGATGTTAGGAGGTGGGACCTTTGGAAAGTGATGGGGTCACAAGGGTGGAGCCCTCGTGAGTGGGATTAGTGCTCTTTATAAAAGAGACTCCAGAGAGCTCCCTCATCCCTCCCACCTTGTGAGGAAATGGGAAGAAGGCCCCGTCTGTGCTCCAGAAAGTGGGTCCTCACCAGACACGGAGTCTGCTGGTACCTTGATCTTAGAGTTCCAGCCTTCAGAATTGAAAATTAATTTCTGTTGTTGATGGTAATTGATGGCTACATTGTTGATGGTAATTTGTTGTTATAGCAGCTCCAATGCACTAAGACAAGGGTCAAGATGACAAATTGCTGTATTAATAAACATTTCCACATCTTCCATAAAACTGCTGCTAAAAGGCTTCGTTTACTGTGGTTTTGACATCCCTGTGTGCAGTGTGGTAGTTCATATCACAAATGTTTTTTTTTTTTAATGCAATGGAGTTGGATACAGAGCAGATGAGAAAGGAGCCTGCTCAGGGAGCTCACAGGAAATGGAGACATTGGGGAAACACAGGCCAGGACCCAGGAGGACAGGCTCCAGTGTGGGCACTTCTCAGAGGATGAGCTGTCAGGAAATGCTAGATGGAGGAGAAAATTCTTGGGGTGAGTCTAGTAAAAGGAGTGTTTACCTATTCTGACTGTGGAAATACATCCGTAGGAGATTCTTGAGACTTCAAGCCATCCTGTCTGGGTCCTTGTTCCACCACTAACCTCTCAGCCTCTGGGTTAGTCCGTATAGTGGTTGTAGTTTGATCTGTGTCCTCTACCTCACACTATGGTAATGAGCATTGCATACCTAATGATAATGTCCATAGGCTGGATTATGTAAATATCAGTAATTGTCACCTAGGAGGCCCTGAGATAAATTTTTTTAAAAATATAATTTTATTGAGATATATATATATATACAATAAAATCCATCCTTTAAGTATAGAGTTTGGTGGGTTTTGACAGATAAGTATTGTCACAGAACTAACACCACCATGAAGATACAGAATGTTGCCATCATCCTCGAAAGTTCCCTCATGCCCTTGTGTAGTCGTTACCTCTGCTCCCCAGCTGATCTGCTTTCTGCCACTATGGTTTTCCTTTTCTAGAATGATCTGTAAATGAAATCATACAGTATTTAGTTTCTTGTGTCTGTCTTCTTTCACTTATCATAATGTTTCTGAAATGCAGCTCTGTTCTTGCTGAATGTATCTGTAGTTCATTCTTTTTCATTGATGAGTAATATTCCATTGTATGGGTAGATGACAATTGTCTATCCGTTCACCAGTTAGGTTATTTCCAGTGTTTGTCTATCATGAAATTAGCAGCTGAGAACATCGGTGTGTAAGTCTTCGTGTGGATGCATGGGCTCATTTCTCTTGGATAAACACCAAGGACTAGAATTGCAGAGTCCTATTACAAGTCTATATTTAATTTCATAAGAAACGACCAATCTCTTTTGCAAAGTAACCATACCACTTTACATTCCCATGAACAGTATGTGAGCATTCCAGTTGCTCCACATGCTCACCACACTTGGGATTATCTGTCTCTTCAATTCTAGTGATTCTGATTGGTTTGTAGTGGTAACTCAGAGTGGTTTTGATTTACATTTCCCTGTTTAACAATGATGTTGATTATCTTTCCACATGCTTATTTGCAATTCTTATATCTTCTTTGATAAAGCATCTGTTCAAAGCTTTTGCCCCCTTCTCCTTTAAACTGAACTCTGTTTTCTTCTTAATGTGTTGTAGAAATTCTTAATATATTCTGGATACAAATCCTTTATCAGATCTGTTTTGCATGGCTAGGTGTGGTGGCTCATGTCTGTAATCCCAGCACTTTGGGAGGCCAGGATGGGTTTTCTTTTTGGTCTGTTAATATAAGGAATGCTTTGATTGATATTTGAATGTTTAATCAGTGTTGTTTTCCCAGGACAAACCCCACTTGGTCATGTTGTATAATCCTTTTTACATATTGCTAGATTTGTTAATACTTTGTTAAGAACTTCAGGTCTGAGTTCATGAGAGCTATTGGTCTGTAGTTTTCTTGTAGTGCTTTGGTTTTAGTGTCATGGTAATGCTAGCTTCAGAAATGAATTGGGAATTATTTGTTCTTCATTCATATTCTAGAAGAATTTGTTTTAGATTTGGTATTATTCCTTCCTTAAATGATTAAAGGTTTGGTAGAATTCATGAGTAAAGCCATTGTAGCCTAAAGTTTTGTGAGAAGAGTTTTAACTAGAAATTCAGTACCTTTAATTGATACAGGGCTCTTCAGGTTTTCTATGTCTTCTTGAATAAAGGTTTGATTTGTCCATTTCTTCTAAATTGTCAAGTTTATTGGCATAAAGTTGGTTACATTTCTTTATTATCCTCTTTATAGATCTGTTATATCTGTAGTATGTGCCTTCTGTCATTCCTGATATTGTTAACTTGTGTCTTCTTTTTTTGTAGATAAATCTTAGAAGTTTATCTAATGTTACTGATCTTTAAAGATCTTTTTGGTTTTAATTTTTCATTATTGTTTATCCATTTTTATTCATTTCTGTTCATATGTTTATTCTTTCCTTTTCCTTTGGGATTAATTTGATTTTCTCTTAATTCTTTCTTAAAAGGAAAGCTTTAGATCATTGATTTTAGGCCTTTAAATATTTTCTTATAAATCATTTACTAGAAATTTCCCTCTAAACACTACTTTTGCTGAATGCCACTAATTTCAACATGCTGTTTTTTTCATTTTCTTCTACTTCAGAATATTTTCTAATTTCCCTAGTGATTTCTTCTTTGAATCATGAGCTTTTAAGGAGTGTGTTGTGTTGTTTAATTTTCAAATATGTGGAATCATTCTGTCATTCTGTTACTGATGTCTAGTGTATTCCACTGTTGTCAGAGAATATACTTTGTATGATTTCCATTTTTTTATTGGTTGAGATCTGTTTAATGGCATAGAATGTGGTCTACATTGATGAATATCCCATGTACATTTAAAAAGAATATGTGTCCTGCCCTTGTAGGCTAGGTGTTTCGCAAATGTCAGGCCAAGTTGGTTGATAGTGTTTTTGAGGTCTTCTGTATGTTTATTGATTTTCTGTCAATTCTCTTAATTACCCAGAGAGAAGTGTTACAATCTTCATCTTTAATTTTGGATTCGTCAGTGAATACTCCTGTATGTAGCATCATTTTCATACATGTATAGGTATAGCAGTAAGATAAGTTTACATAAGTGGATGGTTTGCTCAAAGGATAGATTTGTACTTTTCAGAGAAATTTCCAAATTGCTCTGCATACACATTGTACCATTTTTCACTGCCACCAGCTTTGTACGACAGTCTGTTTTCTCATAGCTTTGTAATACTTTTGGTTAGGTAAAAAAGATCTTACTGTAGTTTTAGTTTTCATTTATTTTATGAGTGAGTTTGAGCTTCTTTCATATGCTTAAAAATCATTTTATTTTTAACTGTGTTTTGCCTTTTATCCATTTTCTATTATTTGTTGGTCTTTTTCTTGTAGATTTCTATGAGCTCTTTATATAATAAGGAGATTAACCCTTTGTGATGTTTGCCCTAGTATTGAATATGACCTTTCCCCTACATATGTTTTAATTTTTATATTACCAAATATATCAAATTTTTATGGCTTTTGAGATGTTTATAAAGGGCCTTCACCACTACAAGGTCTTAAAGGAGCTTGCCAGCATGGACATAATTCATGTAGAGTTTACCTTTAATGAACATTTATCCTTAGCTCTGAATGAGTGGCTAATTTCCTTAAATATTTGTGTCTGAATTTTTTTATCATTCGGTGAAGATCCAACTGTGAGAAACTACAGACCCAGTGCTGGTAAGAGTGGGAACAGAAGACCTAGCAAGGAAATGGCTGTCTCTATTTTCACAGAGTCCATGGTTTAGGGGGACATAAGAGATGATCACAAGGCCATAGATGAAGTATCCTGGTACAGTTTACAGCTGGGAACCATTCCAGGTCCTGCCACTAGCAGAGTGACCCTGGGCAAATCATTTAGCCTCTCTGCATCTGTTTCGCATCTGTCAGATGCCCGCTCAACCCGGGTCTGAGAACTAAGTGAGATGACAGGTGTGGCCGCACTGAAGGTCGTCATCGGTGGTACCTACCTACAAGGGTTGCAATTTCTCATCATGAGCCATGTCCGCTCTGGCTTCCTGACTGTCGAGAAGGAGTCCTCCCAGAAACCACTTCTTTGATTCAACTTGGAGGTTATCTTAGCTCGGGCTGCTAGAGACAGATGCCACTGCCTGGATGGCTTAAACAACAGGAATTTATTCCTCACAGTTCTAGAGACTGAAAGTTCAAGATCAAGGTGCCAGCAGAGTCAGTGTCTGGTGAGGCGTCTTTCCTTGAGTTGCAGATGGCCACCTTCTCCCTGTGTCCTCACATGGCCCCTCCTTGGTGCATGGTAGTGGGGCGTGGAGGGGAAGAAAGAGAGAGCTCTTCTGTTTCCTTCTTACAAGGGCAGCTAGTCTCATTATGACACCCTCTGCCTAATCTAACCCTAAGTATCTTCCAAAGGCCCCATCTCCAAATACCGTCATGTTGGGGGGTAGGGCTTCAACATATGGATTTGGGGGAGAACCCAGGCATCTAGTCCATAACGGGGGCTGATAACTTGAGCAGGCTGGTGACTACATCTCTGTGACGTTATGCTCGTCCTGACGGTTGCTGTGGAGATCTGAGTGGAGAGAGGAGTGCCTGCTCCCCAGGGGAGCCGGCCGGGCTCTGGGTGGGGAAATCACAGAGCTTCTAGGACCTCGAAAGCTGGTTTCAGGAGAGGGGCTTCGGCAGGTCTGAGCCAGCCCAGGCCCTCGCTGGCACTTCTGCAGGCTTCATTTTATTCGGAGGCAGATCAGCTCAGCAGTGTCGAGCCATCCCCTGCACTCTGGGTGAGACTCCAAGGTGGCCACGGTCTCTATTCTCCCACAGGGGACAGTAGTTGTTTTTTCAGTGCTGGTCCAGGGAGCAGAGGGTGGTTGGTAGAAGTGATACATGTACAGGAAAAACCTGCCTTTTGCATATTGGCTTTTCCACATTTAAAAAACTTAGCTTTCAAATACTTGTGTAGCATTCACTCCATGCTGGGCACTGTTTAAGCCCTTGGACGTGTACTTGTGAAATCATATGTCAGGGTGCAAGCAGAGGAACAGGCCGCTGTGATACAGAATTAAGGGGTTCATGGCAGGGGTGGGACCTCACACGACAGTGGTTGCAGGTGAAGACGTCCTTGTCAGGCCGGTGCCTTGGCGTCTGGCATTGGACCTGGAGTCAGCAGGGCAGGCAGCAGGAGACCTGGGTGGAGTGGAGGGCAAGCATGAGCTGCGCCCATGAGGACGGCCGGGACCCGCCTCTGCCCAAGCCACGGGTGACCTGCACAAGGAGCTGTACGCACAGCTGGCTCAGGACACAGAGAAGCGGAAGGAGGGGATCCAGCAGGTGCCCGCCCCTCGCCAGCGTGAGCCCGAGGCTCAGCTGGACGCTATGCGATCACAGCACAAGTAACAAAACTATACAGTCTCTTCTGATTGCCTTGGTTTCCCACCGATGACCTTTTTCTGGTCCAGGATCCAGTCTGGGACACCATGTTGCATTTAGTTGTCACATCTTCTTAAGTCTCCAGTCTGTGACAGTTTCTTGGTCCTTCCTTGTCTCTCATGACCTTGACATGTGAGGAGTAGTGGTCAGGTATTTTGTAGACTGCCCCTCAGTTTGGGTTTGTTTGATGTTATTTTCACAGTTAAGCTGAGGTTATGGATTTGGGGGTAGAGTACCAAGGAGGTTAAGTGCTCTTCTTGTCACATCATATCCGGGGCCACGTGAGGTCAGCACAACTTATCAGTGGCACTGTTAACCTTGACCACTTGGCTACAGTGGTGTCTGCTGGGTTTTTCCACTGTGAAATTACGACATTTCCCTTTCTGTACTGTATTTGTTAGATTTGAGTCACCAAGTCCAGCCCGTACTGAAGGGCAGGGGATGGGGGGAAGATTAATCTCCACCTCTTGGAGGAAGAGTAGCAAAGCATTTGTGGACGTATTGTTAGAACCACCACTGCCATTGATCAGTATCTGGGGGAGATGCTTTGACACTATACGGATATGCCATTTCCAGTGAGGTGATTTTTCAAATGACTTTGCTCAGTGTCCAGCGCAGGCAAACAGGCTGCCTTCCTTGGGTTCTGTCGTGAGGTTAATGAATTTGATTAATAAAATGCCGAAGGAGACTCCTGTTTCTCTGCGTATATATGACGCTGGATCAGATTCCTGCTGGCAGTTGCATTTTAATGTTGCGAAGTCTGGAGGCTGAGTGGCATGGAGTGACATGCGGAAGCCGGAAGCAGCAGAGCCGGATGGGCCGTGATGTCAGGAGAAGGGGCTTTTGTGTATGTGTCTCACTTTTGCTCGCAAAGGTAAGGTAACAGTTATAGGAAGTGTTAAGATAACGTCAATAGCAGACTATATTTTTAGATGCCTTTTTCCCTACCCTCAAGGGTATATTTGAGTTCTCATTTGCTTTGTGTGAATTTAAGGAAAAAAAAAAAAATACGGGTTGAAGTAGCTCCGGCCATTGCTGACCCTGCAGCAAATTCAGCTGGCTCTGTGTTGAGTGTTTAGGCCAATGGTGTACTTATGTTCCAAAATTCTGAATCAACTGCTTTGTGAATTCTTTGTGGAAAACTCTGTTTAGAAGACACCGTTCTTAGCGTTCTGACTACTCTGTTATTGATCAATGATTGCCATTCATTTTAGCAGAATATTGGGAAGGTGAATCTCCTACAGGAAAGGAAATGGATAATGGTTTTCCAAATGAATGTAAATCGAGATTATCTGTTTTTGATCACTTTTTCTAATTCCCAGTGACACACGTAACTGAGGTGGGGAAGCGTGCAGCACACCCCCACCTAGTGGCAGCGTACCCGACTGATTATTTGTACTTGGAATGAAGCTGATCTCTAAGGCAAGTGGTTTGCAGGCGATGATCTGCTATAGCAGGAGGTGAACTGTTGAAATCTGGAACTTTCTCTTCTAGGATGATTTCCTGTTCAGCGTCTCCATTTTAAGTGGGATTCTTTGCAGCATCCTGGCCGTGTTGAAGTTCATGCTGGGGAAGGTTCTGACCAGCAGAGCACTCATAACAGATGGTGAGTAAGGCCGGTGTGCCTGATCTCCCCGGGCTGAGCTCATAGTTAGGGAAGGTGCTGTTTGGGTCACTTTTAGCTGCTTGTCTTGCAGGAACTCAGTGATTTGGAATCTATCCTCACCAACCCCTCCTCCTGTTTAATGATTCTCAGGGCTTCCATGTCAGGGCAGATGTCATGTGCCCCAGGAGTTTAATAAACTCTCCATGAATATCTCTGCCCTACCAATGGGGGGGGGGTTGGGGCTCCCCAGCCTCTTAATCATGAAGCACAAAGGGCTTCCTGGAGTCTTGGGTCTTATGTGCATTGCATAACAAGTGAATGCCTTTTCTGGAGTCTATAAATGTATCCTTTGTGAATTCTCCATGCTTGTTTTCCTTCCAGCTAGTAGATGCTCACCTGGGAGTTGAGGTTGCTATTACCAGGTGCCTGCACTGGGGAAACCATCCCATGTGTTCTCTGCTTAGAGTCCCAACCAGCTAGGAAAGTCCATGTGTGTCCCTGGGGCTCCAGAGGAGCTTCCTGTGTGGCCTTTGGGATGACAGAGAGAAGAAGGGTGTGGGCATGCAGGTATGGGGGTGAGGGGAAACTTCCCCCAAAAGGTCAACTCACAATAAGGCAGGTTAATAAGGGAAAGATTTATTTACTGTGTGCATGGGGAGAATCAGAGTGATTACCCCATATCCTAATGGGGTCCTCATTTTAGAGGATCTATACGGGGAAGGGGAGATGAGGAATGTAAGTAGTTCTGTTTAGGGGCCATAAATGGTTACTAGGGAGGATGAACAGATATTTGGGAGAATGAATGGATGGGGGTAAATAGATTGATTTATAAATGATTCTTTTTGGAAACTAAACTTGAGAGGCAAGTATTATATTTAGAATGATTTGGGCCAGGTCTGTTGCATTCTTGATCTTCTTTCCTGTAATATATTGAGATAACAGGGAGGGGAAGGGAAGTGATTGTTCTTTTGATGGGTCTGGCTTTATGTAGATGGAGGGAAAAACTCCTTCTTGATCTCTAAGGACCTTTAATTCAAAATACTCTATATTAAGGAGTCATATTTTGGGGTGTAATTTCCTGAGCTCTTTCACAGGAAAAGAGTGTTTCAGGCCCCAAACTGGCGTTGACCTATAATGAAGACACTTGACAAACAGTGCCACCTGTTTGTCATTTTATTTTTAGTCATTCCTGAGCACGTGCCGAGTCCAGGGGAGTCTGCAGTAAAGTGGGGGGTGGTCACAGGGTAAAAGCAAGCTTGTGGGTGGATGGGCACATTTGCGCAAAACAGAGCAGAAATAGTTGGATTCTTTTTTTCAAGAGAACACTCCCCCACCCCCAACTCTCAGGGTTCGTTCATACGTGGAATGTGTGAACTCCCAGGTGACAGAGCGTGGTGAGGGCGTGTAGGCTCCTTGTCTCCTCCCGTGCCAAGGCCTGCCAGGCACGGAGCTGGACTTTGCAGTGTGGCGGGGGACAGGACGTCAACGCGATGCTTCCACCCTGGGACTGAGCTGGGACCGGGACTCCATCTGCAGAGGCGGGCAGAGCTGCCGGCAGATACGGGCAAGTCTGGGGCGGAGGGAGGTCGGCAGCCCCTGATGCTCGGGCTGGCCATCCTTGACCGGGAGCCGTAGTGCCTGTGCCCCCCCCTCCCCACTCTTGAGCCAGCTACGGTGTCTCTGGGGAAGGCCTCCAGCTTTTTAACCATGGCTGCCTGGGGCAGAGCATCACCTCTGTGCACAGATGTGGTGGAGGGGTTCATCTGAACAGGCTTGAAGAAGTTGGGGATTTACACAGCCTGACATTCTGGCTGCAAAACGAGGGGACCCCAGATGCTAGTCAGTTGACCACCACCATGCTGGCAGCACCAAAACTGCTTGGGGTGTGTGTTAAAAACCTGGATTTCTGGGGCTCACCCCTGAAGATTCTGATTCCGGGGCATTGAGGTGGGGCCCCGGTCCCTGTGTGCACAATGAGGCTGGGCCCAGTGTCACCCCAGGGCAGGAGGACCCGGCCGTGTCCAGCATGGCTGCGTGCTGTGTGACCCTCAAGTGACCCCTTCCAGCAGGGCCTGCTATTTGTGTCTTCCATTGCAAGATGCCACCTTTCTCCCTGGGTCGCTGGGGCTGATTCTGCCCTGAGGGTTTGAGGAGAGGGCCGGAGGGACAGTTCCAGAGGGCGGGTGGGGGCAGCACCCTCTCCCTCCAGCCTGTTACCCGTGCTTGGCGTGCCCTGCAATCCCTGCTTGGGGGTGTTGTCGGCAAAATATTCGGCGGTAATTGCAGCCTTCTGCTAATTGTGTCATCTGAGATCTGAGCTTTACTCATTCATTGATGAGCAGAACTAGGGAACAATCTAATTATCCTCTCTCTGTTCTTTCCTCACTCTGGGAGGTGGGCGGGGCAGGATGGGGCTCTGGAGTGCTTCCCGTGGCTGCCAGCCTGGCTGGGGCAGAGCCAGCACCTTCTCTGCAGGAAGGGAGCAAGCTGGGCACAGGGCGTTCCTGAGCCAGGGCTGTGTGTGAACTGGGCCAGGTGGCCTCTGGTGCTGCCTCTGCTGCTGGTGTGTGTCCTCACAGCCAGGAAGCAGATTGCAGGGAAAGGGGGCAGCAGGCTGAGGATGGCAGGGACTGTGGGTCATCCAGACTTCCCTACTCTGTGCCGTGCCACACGGTAACCCTCGTCTTGTTGCTTTGGCTATTTAGTCAACACGCGTTTATTGCTTGACCAGGCTGAAGCTTGCTTTGTATTATTTAAGGCAGAATGACTTTGCACAACAAATTAACACGGCCAATCAGACAGAGGAAGATGGTGGAGGGCACCTGGGGACAGGTGCTGAACTAGGGCCGGGGGCTGTCCCACTCACAGCAACCCCCTTTGAAATGCAGGGCCCGTTCTCTTGCTGACATGCCACTCTAAAATACCCAGAGCCTGTGAGGATTTTCCAAACACAAGAAAAACTTTTTAATCAGAATATTCTGCATAAAATCACTGTGGCTCATTACAGAGATTCTGATCTAGTTGGTAAAGCCGGCCTCTAATCCAGAGGGCCCCAGCCATTGCTTTGTGCCATTGGATGTTCTTAAACAGATAAGAGTTTGCTCTTTAGAACAGCTCTGTGGTCTCAGCTGCGGGGACTGGACTCTAGAGGTGAGTGACCAGCAGAGCCACGTGCTGCCGTGGGTAGAGGCCTCGGGCCCCTCATGTGGGAAGGCTCTGGAATTCCGAGGGGTGTGCAGGGCAGCCGTGGAATTGCCCCGCAGTCCCTGTGTGCTCCTGTGTGCGCTTAGAAGTGAAGCTGAACTGAGTCAGGCCCTGTCCTCCCAGGTGAGCCAAGTACAGCAGGTAAGAGTCCCTTCCTAGCTGATGCAGGTGAGCAGGTGAACACGCCACACATCCACTGGCTGTGCAGCGTGGGGAGCATGCCGGGGTGGACCTGCTGTCAGGACTGCAGGCTGGGGTGTGCCATCGGCTGGCAGAGCGGTGACATGGTGGAGCTGCGTTGACCTCTGGTGGCCATCTGGGGAACCTTATGTTGTTCTGGCTGCATCTTTTCCAAGGGCCTGGGCTGGGCAGCTTCTCCCCTGGCTGGGGGTGGCTCTCTCCCCCAGGACAGCAGAGCTAAGGTGGGGCCGCATGCCAGCCTGTCTTCCTCCTCCTCCTCCTCCAGTTTTAACTCATGCATTAATGCAGCAGTCATCTGTGTCCCTGTTAGGTGCCAGGCCCTGTTCTGGGACTTCGGATGCAGCAAGGAAGACACAGAGTTCCTGTCCTTAAGCTTAGGTTTCTCGTAAGCGAGAGAGATGGCTTTAAAAAATGGCAAAAATAGCATCTTAGATGGTAGCAAGCTCCGGAGAGAAATGAAGTGCAGTGAGGATGAGGCGGGAGGGTTGGAGGGAAGCCTGGTGGGGGACCCGAGGCGGAGGGGTCCAGGTGGATGGTGGCCTTGCAGGGAGGGCAGGTGGCCGGCACAGGGTCACGTGTGGCTGGAGCACAACGAACCAGAAGGAGGGGGCTTGAGGCGGGGGCTGTGAAGAGTTCAGATGACATTTGAAATAGGGACATACGTTGACCGGGAGTCTCTGGCTGCTGCGAGGGGAACGGGCTGGGGGGGGGCTGTGGCCGGGCAGTGGGTGTGGGAGGAAGAGAGACTGAGGATGAGTCGTGGAGGCGACCATCAGCAAGAGTTACCTGATGGGTTCGGTGTGTGGCCCAGGCAGCTGGGTGGACGGTGGCACCACTTGCAGAGGACAAGGCAGCTGAGGGCGAGGGGTGGGGCGGGAGCCGAGCTTTCTGCTGTGCGTGTGTTCAGTCTGAGACGCTGCATGAGCACCTGCCCTGGAAGGGGCGCACAGGACTGTAGGAGACACTGGCTGGTGGGGTTGGAGAAGAACGTAGACAGAGGGACAGGGCAGAGGACTGAGCCCAGGGCACCCCAGAGGGACACAGAGTGGGGTCCAGCCAGGGAGAGCAGAGGCAGGAAGGGTGTGAGGCTGGAGAGGAGAGCTCGCAGGAGGAGGGCGTAAGAAGCAAGTCCTGGTAGCATAGGTGCCCGTCACGATCACATGTGGCATCATGGGGCCACAGATAGTGCGCAGGGAGGAGGAGCCTGAGCGGAATGTGGGGGCTATGGAGACAGCTCGGGCAGACACCTGTGAGCAGGCTTTGCGGGGGGCGGGAGCGGATGGGAGCTGTGGAATGGGGTGGGGTCCAGGAAGGAGTTTGAAGGTTTGTCCTGGGGGGGGGGGATGACCCAGGAGGGAGGGGGAAGAGTTGCAAGAAGTCTTTTGAGGTGACAGGTGTAGAGCATCTGAGATGCCCCTGGCTCACCTGTCCCCAGTACTGGGGAACAGCCCACTGCCGTCCTCCTTGGGTCCTCTGAGCTTTGCTCGGACCATCCTTGCCCCACAGTCTTCCTCTCCCTGCCCTTCCTAGAAGTACAGGTGCTTTGAGCTCGATTCTCTTGCTTGTAGCCAGAATTAGGGCTTCTGAGTTCAGCAAAAGCACTGTGTGAGCACACAGGCACAGTTGCCCCAAGAAGGAAGCGGGGCCTGGAGCTGCAGCGGTGGTGGCCCTGCCCAGGCCAGCTGCCAGTGCACCAGGGACCTGGAGCTTCTGGGGCGGGGGCACTGTGATGTGAGCAGCCTGGTGCCTCCCTTCACAGGGAGACCCCAGATACCATTCCCTGTCCCTGTGGCCTTGCAAATGCACAGGCAAAACGGAAGCGTGGTACGTGAGCTGGGGGGACTTACCGAGGTGACATGAGAAAGGAGAAGGTGATTGGTATCTGTAGGGTCCATTGCTGTTTCTATTATAGGACCATTTCTCCAGCCATGTAGCTAATACACATACCACTACAAATGATGTACCTCACGTTTCTCCTCTGGAGAGAGGGAAAACCCTTAGGTTACTCTAAGCAATCCGGATAACCTCAGTCAGTTTATTTCACATCACTCTACTTAGTTTTCTCGTCAGTGAGATGGGATGATAACAGTTTCCTTCATGGCACTGAGAAGGTTTATTGGTGACAGCACATCTAAAACACCCAGCTTGGAAGTTGGCCCAGCAGACATTCAACAGATTCGAGTCACCCCCTACTGCAGTGCCTGCTGTGTGGCAGGCACAGCTGTGGGCACCGTGGGGTCAACAGGGAACCATGTCTCTGCCTCTCTGGAAGTTTGCGTTCTAGTGGGGATGGGGACCAGAGGAACCATGCACAGGCATCAGTGCTTGGAAGAGGAATAAAGCAGGTGCAGACTGGCGCAGGGTGACAGCTCCATCCTGGGAGGTCCCTGGTGACAGCTGAGCAGACATGATGTGCTACACAGGCATCCAGGTGGTGGCTATCACTCATGAAAGAGCTCTGGGCAACGTTCCTTCCGGTACCTGCTCCGGAGTGTGGAGGCACACCTGGCACTCGGGGTCATTTTCTCCGTGGCCAAGTGAGATTGCTTTGCACTGCCACGCAGCCTCTCTGCTCTCTCTGCAGGCTTCAACTCCCTCGTGGGTGGCGTGATGGGCTTCTCCATTCTCCTGAGTGCGGAAGTGTTCAAGCACAACGCGGCGGTCTGGTACCTGGACGGCAGCATCGGGGTGCTGATCGGCCTCACCATATTTGCCTACGGGGTCAAGTACGTCCCTGAGCTTTCAGCCTTGCCGTCCCTGTGGCCAGGAGTGCCACTTTCCCAGCCCCCTTCCCTAGCCGTCACAATCTTGTACCTGTGCACCTCCCCAGCCTGGCCGATGTCAGGGGACTGGAGAAGCCCCCGGCAGGGGACGGGTGTGCTCGTGGCTGGCACACAAGTGAGGCAGGGACTTTAAAAAGTGGCGTAGGGCTGTTAAGGCACAAAAGAACTCCTTTACTTTTGTCTGAGGTCTTTATGATCCACTTAAATGGTGGTCCCCTTAACCCCCTTCATGTCCTGAAGATTTATGCTGCTTCCTCTGTCTGTAATGGTCAGCATGGTGCTCCAGGCGAGCACCTTCATGTGGCTTCCTCACTTGTAAAGCACCCCTGCCCCACATGGGTGATGCTCCAGCTACAGTGAGTTTGGGGGGGCAAGCAGCACCGTGTGGCCAGAGGCTGCAGCCCCAGATTTAGAGAACTTCTTGCAAAAGGGCCGTGTGGGCATTGCTGACTCTGGATTCAATGCCCAGGCTGGAGCCGGCCCTTGAGAGAGCCCATTCTAAGGGCTGCGGTGCTTCCCGATATTAAAATACTTCCCGTCTCCCACTAAAAGGGCTATAATCTAAACGAGGGACCATCACAAGTGTTGGTGAGGATGTGAACCCTAATCCACTGCCAGTAGGAATGGACAACAGTGCTGCTACCTTGAACTGGGCAGTTCCTCAAAATGTCAAACGTGGAGTTGCCATCAGACCCAGCAATTCCGTTCCTTGGGATATGCTGCGGAGGAATGAAAATGTAACATCCACACCAAAAACTTGTATGGTGTTATTCATAACAGGCAAAAGGTAGAAACGACCCGACTGTCTATTAGCCAATGAATGGATAAATGTGTAGGATCCATGCAATGGGCTATTATTCAGCTATAAAAAGGAATGAAATGCTAACACTTGCTACAACATGGGTGAACCTCAATGTTTTGTCAAGTGAAAAAAAGCTAGTTGAAAAAAGCCACCTCCTGTACGAGTCCTTACATGTGAAATACCTGCAGTAGGCAGATCTGCAGAGACCCAGAGTAGATTATTAGGTGTCGGGGAGGGGAGAACGAGGCGTGACTGCCATAGTGGGTGTGGGGTTTCTTATAGGGATGATTAAAATGCTCTGGAATTAAGATAGTCAGGTGATTACACGAATTCATGAATATGGTAAAAAAACCACTCTTTTACACAGTAAAAGGGTGAATTTTATGGTATGTAAATTAATGCAGAAAAAAACCCAAAATACAAATGACTACTTCCATGCCCGCCCCGGCTCTCGCCCCAGGGCTGTGGGGGGAGGGGCTGGCATCCAGGTGACCTGGTCCATCTCCTCTTTGCAGACTCCTCATCGACATGGTGCCGAGGGTGAGGCAGACACGTCACTACGAGATGTTTGAGTGACGGGCCCGGCGCGAGTGGCTCCGCATCCAAGTGAGACCTTCCAGACGACCAGAGGTTTCCACGTGGGCCGAGGGTGCCAATATTTACCTGAACATCCAGTTTCTTTGTTGGGAGTTTTCTTTCACACAGTTTGTCGTCACGGGATGAGGTCTGCCCAGCAGGTGGACCTGCCCTGTTCCCCCTCCCCCGCCGCCCCCGTCAAACAGTTAGGACAAACGTCCTTAGGAGGGGGCATGCTTTCCCCTCTCCAGCTGGGACTGACGTTTTTTTCTATTTTCCGGAGTAAATGGTTCTCCTGGGTAGGATACACCTTTGCTCAGCAGGAGGGCTTCTGTGGTGCTCTGAGCCTGACACGGATAGCAACCGACCAGACCCACCTCCTCGGGGACTGCGTGTGGCCCCGCCACCCCCTAGTTCCAAAGTCTCTTCTCTCCTGGCAGATTTTAAGGGAAGACTGTGCCCTTCCGTCTCTCGCCCCCTTTACATACCCAGAACCATCAGTATATGGCTTCCTAATCCCTATCACCGTATCTCATTAGTTTCATACTGTTTTACTAATCCTAAACAGATTTATTTGTTCAAAAGGAGACCATTCTATTTTTTAAAGTACTTAGTGATATGTGTATGAGCTTTGCATGGACGAACTAAATAAGCACACGACCCTTTCTCGTACATTCGGAACCCGAACACCCATGTGAAAAACATGACCCATTTTTGAGAGATGTGAAACTACGGTTTATTTGTAATAAATAATTATCGGTATATGCATATATCTGTATGCTGTGTTCAGTGGTAATGCTATATACATTGCAGTCTGTGCGAGAGACGGTTCACTCCTCTGTAAGGAACAAAACGTTTCGGTTTACGTAACGTTAGGTTTAGAGGCCGTAGACGCACGTCCCCCCAGCCCGCAACGATTTGTACCTCTCACACCACTGCTCACCCGGGCAGCAGCGTCTGACCAATGAAGACCTTTACCTGTTTGTACGGTACAGGGAGGCCATCATCTTTCAGACTGTCACTGTGCGGCACCGACACACGGGAGTCCCGTCGTGGGCGGGCTTTCCACTGTGGCGGAAGGAGGTCATACGACTGTGGAGATGGGCCTGGCGGCCTCCGTGGTGCAGGCCCACCCCCACCCCCACCGACCACCCATTCACTTCATGGTACGGGACGCTGGTCTTGCCTGGAACTGGGACACAGCTGCTCCCCAGGCCTCACCCCGGCCCCCTCGCCCACCGGGCTGGTTAAGGGGAGACAGTTTGTTCTCTGAGGTCACAGAACCTTGATCCAGTGAGATTTCCCCCAACAGTGCCCTGAGCAACATTCCATGGGATGTTAACGTGTTACACGGAAAAAAGGAAGATTTGTCACGCGTGGGCTTCTGTCGGTTTCTTTCCTGCACGTGCTCTCACTGGTATCTAACACACACGGAGGAAGCTCAGAGGGGGAAGCTATGATGTAGCATCCGCCAAACTGAGGCACTCGGAGTTGCTGTAGCACCTTTTTGAGGACTCATGTTCCCCCGCATGCTACGCGAACTACGTGGCACCTGTTTTGTCATCAGCCAGGAGGTTCTCGGGCTCCAGAGGGGCCATGCTCCTGAGGGACGGAGTGGGGGCTTCAGCGTCACCCACACACGAGCTGCTGGCATGGCAGGGATTTGACCTTACTTCTGACGCCAGGGCATTTGCCTAACCAAGGGCTCCCAGTCCACGGATCGCTGGTTCAAAAGTGGTTTTTTTGAGGGCGCTATAAATGCCTTCCAGGTCTAATGGGCTCGATGCCCAGTCCTTTCAGGGCTGTTTTACGAGCCCATCTTGAAAGATTTTTAAATGTCTGGTACCATGTACTTATCTCAAAATCAGTCTAGTAGTTCACATTCTAGTTCAGCTCCCTTCCGGGTGGACGCAGGGCAGGGAGGCGGCTGTGACAGCAGCATGGGTGGGTGTGACGCAAGGGAATGAACACTCAGCAGTGAGACCTTCCTCCCCCTACTCCTCAAACACCATCCTGCCTCCCCGCCAGCAGCAGTTTCAACAGCGTGTCTGCAAACCGTGAGATGCAGCTGGACAGCGGCCCGGCGACCCTGCACCCACCCAGCCTGCCCCCGAAATCACTTCCACCTGTCACACAAGAAAAGTTTATTGAAAAATAAAGTTCTCCCTAGTTTTCTCTACAACAGTGGAAAACAAAGCAGTGCTCTCTATGCCAGTATACAGTACATTTGGACAGAGACATCTTAGTTGCAGAATCCCGTGCTACTTAACCCCGGAAGTGAACAGTAGAAAATGGTTGTACCAGGATCTGTTTGAAGACACAGGTGCGAACGTCCATTAGCTTTAAAGACATCACGGTTTTGACAGCGACTACAGTAGAAGGGACATCACCATCTCCTTTGGCATCAATTGTTATGCTATTGTCTTAATACTTGGGCAGGACAGTGAGCAAAATGCCTCCTAAGTTTGCTCCCTCTCAGCTTTGGCAGGCGTGACAGGCTGCGCTGAGGTTCCTGGCCTGCTGTCACGGCAAGGCATTTAGACTCCCGAGCACCGCACATGCTCTGAGCACTCACCCCCACCCCCACTGACAATGGCCTTGCCCACCCCATCAGCACAACAACTCCCCCCCCTTTCGTCCCTTCGTCATGCCACCCCAGCTGTGGGGGTGTGGGACAGTCTTAAGGCTGCTCAAAATCTGGAATGGAGAGTGATGCTTTGAAGGTGGTAAATTCTGACCATTATATCCGGAGGACCATAAGACTGCTGATTCAGCCGGAGAGAATCCAAAGGAATTTGAAAAAGACATTGAACTCCAGCAAATTTCCCCATGTTCCACAGCTGCAGTCTATCCATAGCTGTGCCACGATAGGGCAGGAGATAAGACTTTAAGTCCACTGGGGAAGAGGTGCGATGCCCACCCCCTAAACAAAAAGCAAACCGGTATACAGGTGATTTGAGAAAACATTAAACCATGAACAGCCTGTAGGAGATGTTCTGAAAGAGGCCAAAACAGCTGCCCTGCTGCCTCCGCTGGCTTCCCCCATGGGCTGGGGGTGGGTTTTCTCTGGGACAGGCCAGGGATGACCTATAATTTGACAGAAATGTGGACTATCTGCCAGGCAGTATGATCCCTGAGGCCCAGAGGGGCCGCCCCAGCCAGCAGGGGGCAGCAGAGGGACACCCCGGGGAATGTGGAAGTTCAAGTGGTCATTCTTTCCCCCTTGAGCAACACAGCAAAGCCTCCTTATTGCATTTCAGAGGAATAGTGTTAACTTGGATTCGAGGGGTACAGTGTGTCAGAGAACTTGTTTTGATTTGTAGCTCAAAAGTGTCCCTTAAAACTCCTGGAATGTTCTGGAAGACATCAGTGGGGTGAGGTCCAATGTGTGACCAAAGGCCACCTTTATCCTTTTCAGCGCCGGTTTATACACACACCATTGCAGCCTTGATTCTGCTGGGGGCTGAAGTCTGGCATAATCTCAGATCAGTGCATTGAGGGATACCATAAAGTTTCGACCAGCAGGGTAGGCACAGAACTTGGACACTCTAAACCAGTAATTCCTACGACATTCAATCAACGTGGAATAATATTTTCATGTGGGTATTGTTTCTGAGTCAACAGGTAGGGAGTGAGCTCAGCTCTTTCTCAAGTTTTATGAAACACTAATAATAACGACAATAGTTAACATTTACCAGGGCTCACTAGGTGCCAGCACTGTGCTAAACATCAAATCCTCACAAAACCCTAAGTGCTAAGAAAGCTAGGGTAATTTTTTTTTTTTTTCTGCATCAAAGACAATACAGCTAATTTGGTCTTTTGCTATAAAAACTTGGCTTTCCACTTTATGTTGAAGCCAACAGGAACAACAGGGACTCACCCTCACCTTTATGAAATTCCTAGCTTCCTAAATGAGTATCAGTGTATTTATGTCCCCCATCTAGTCACATGAAGATGCTCTGCAGCCCCACAGTGATGGATGGGATTCGAATAAAGCCAATATGGAAATTAAAATATTTTAAATAAATAAAACAATCCAGGCTTGGGATAGTAACACATACAACAGAGCCTGTCGTTAACAAAATAGACTTTTTAAAAAAAAGAAAAATCAAGAATTTTTGGGCATGGGGGAGGGTGGCGATGTCTAATTATATACATAATCTAGGTAAACCACCTTGGTCTGCTCTAGAAAGCACACACCCACCTATTAACACACAGTTCTCAGTCTAATCCATCACATTGATGTCTTCACTACCAATGAGTTGTACTAAGGCTCTACTCCCAAAGGGGAAGCCAGTAATCACCTTCACTAAATCCTGCATTCACTAAGGAAACAAAAGCAGGGGTGCACATTCTTTCCTTTTCATGATAACTAACTAGGTGAATTATTTCTGAGCTCAACAGGATGCGGTACTCCTTTGGTGTAACCAGGCCTTAGCGAGCGCAAGGGCAGCAGGGAGCACAGGCTGTCAGAACACTGCCAACTAGCCGTCCAGAGACAAACCCAAAGATATGGCCAAGTGGTCCAGGCGGACGTGGGCTGCTCTGGAGGAACCAGCCCAGCCCCTTCCCTGGGGTTCTCGCCGCTTCGCGTCCTCCCCGAGGAGGGGAGGTGTGTGTATGCACCTGTGTGCGCTCTGTGGCCTAGATGGCTTGGAGGGTGCTTCTGGTGCCCAGCCTGAACAGCTTCAGCGACCCAAGGACACATCCTGTCTCCCAGCTGGAGCCATCTGCTATCGTCCTTCAACAGCACCCGGATTCCAAAAAAACCAACCCCGAAGAAAAGTAAAAAAGCGCACCAGGAAAACAAATTTCGCCAAAAATAAAAAAACCCAGACTCTAATATCTCCAAACACACAAAGACATAAACTATAATAAGCAGTGACAAAAACCCAATCAAAGCAAAAATGCAAAAAGCATCTCCATTTATACATGTGCAAATCAAACTGCATACATGAAATAAATGAGGTGTTTACTGGCATTTCAAAGAAGTGTTTCCCCTTTCAGGAGTTTTAACTCCTGAAAGCATTTACCTTTCGAAAGAAAGCTCGCTCTCTCTCTCTCTTTTAGTAAATTAGATAAATGTTTTCCTTCAAGTTTTTAAGAGCTTAGGATCATAATGGGGAAAATCATCCAAAACCCAGGCAAGGCATGTTTATAGCACAGGCAAACATTGATCTTGACTTAGAATTTCTCTCCCTGTAGCATCATCATCAATTACAAATCGGTTTAGGATTCTATTAAGACCAGCTATGGCAAAACCACTGCATACCGCAGGGGCCCCTTCCTCTCCTCATGCACACAGGGCAGATGGAAGCTCCTCTCCGTTTCTTCCTCAGGGTCCATGACCAGACCTGGACCAGGTCGGCGGAGGCCTGGAAGCCAGCATACGTTTGCAGGGGTCCTCAAACTATGGTCTGTGGGCCACATGCGGCCGGCCAAGGACATTTATCCGGCCGCCGGGTGTTTTTGCTGCCGTGGCCTGTCCTGCTTAGCAGCCCACTTGTCCCGGGCCCACAGTGCGCATGTGTGGAATGTGTGCTGCACTCTCCAACGGTCTGAGGGACAGCGAACTGGCCCCTGTTTAAAAACTTTGAGGACCCCTGGTTTAGGGGTTTATCCATAATGCCCTTAACAACTGGAGTGTGGATTTCTTTGCCTCCAAAGCGATCGCCCCACCCCCACCCCTTGGGAAAGAGGAACAGGAAGGTGGAGAGGCCCTGAGCTCAGGGACAGACAGCAAACAATCCCTGCAGCTTCTGGGACACCAGGCAGGGACCACATAGCTTTACTTTCCTGCTTCCTTAGCTGCGGTGCAGTTCAAACAGCCCTCCAGGGAGCATGCAAACCCGGCGCGGCGCGGCAAGCAGTCTTGGCACGTGGGCGCCCCCTGCTGGCAGAACAACCGCACTGCCAGCCTCGGTGCTCGGAGATCCCGGAAGCGCCCAGGAGAGGGCGGCGCTGGACCAGGAATGGCATGTCTGCGCACTCCGGCCAATTCCCCACACTAACGTGCGGCCGAGAGGCCCATGCCAGGGAAAAGTTCTTCCTCACAGCCAGGATGCCAGCTGTCTGCCCTCCTATTGAAGGAAACTGCCCTTGCACAGCTTAAAAGAACACAAACACACACACACACAGACACTCTCTCTCTCTCTCTGTACTTTGGATGCCTGCCCTCTCGTTGCTGGGCCCCGGCAGAGGCTATGCTTAGCCAGGTCTCGAGGGGCCCCTGTGATGATGGAATAGACTCCGGGTGCTCGTCCCCAGCCCCTCTGAGCAGGGGTCTGAGGGCCTGAGGACAAAGGCTGGCTATATGTTCAGGATTATCCATGCACCGGGGTACAAAAACCCAGGAGGACGACGAACCTAACTTTCCAGACTTAAAGGCTCCATGCGTCCCCCCGGGTCACCATGAAGCAGAATTCCTCCTTTCCCTCACTCCCCAAACACCCTCCCAGCCACTGGCCGTGGCCCTCTGCTTTGCCTGGCAGAGGTTGCACCCGGCCCGACAGCAGGCAGGGTGCTGGGAACCGCAGGGCCGTGGGCAGGCATGGAGCACAGAGCCAAGCAGCCAAGGTGCCCTGCAAGGGCTGGATGATGCTGACAGCTCCTCTTGGGGACATCCTGCAAGAGCTGGAAGAGGGACGTCTCTCCCTGGCCTGGAGGTGTCAGGGGTTTCACAGGAAGCCCACAAACTTGCACGCGGAGCGTGGGAGGAAGCATTGCTTCAGGGGGGCAGGAATTCACCCCACCCAGCAAGGTTTCCTTTGGATTTCTGCCCTTCTCACTGCTGGGCCTGGGCAGAGGCAGGCTCTGTCCGGGGCCAGCAACAAGGCAGAGCATGGGGCACCAGGTTGGAGGGTGGGGTCCAATGTGTGTGACAAGGGCAACCGCTGAGTGGCTCCTCCCTGTCAGCACAATCCCACCTAAAGGAAGAGCTGGCACCAGACTCCCGGCCATGAGCAGCCAGGACAGCCACCACGCCTCGTTCACGCTGGGCTGCCCCGCCCCCCAGCCAACATCGCGTTCTCCCAGAGGCCCATTCCCTGCACTTTGGTGATATCAGAGGGGACATAACACAAGGCCACTGTCAGGGGCCCATCTCCAGTCATGCCGCCAGTTGTTCTTAAGGACCAACTTCACCCTGTCCAAATCTCAGTTCAAAGACAACCCTCTCTGGGGCCAAGTCCAAGAACAGCTTTGTGAGCCCCTCATCTCTGCTTCTGTCCTCACAGTGGCACAGGGAGGGAGGGAGAATTTACCAGAAAGTAGCAAAATTCCTCAATCCTCCAACCCCGCATTTCTTTCCTAAAGGGATTCTAACCAGAAATTAGGGCCAAGGCATGTGCCTGGGTGTGGGGACATGGAAGAAAGGGCTCCACCCCATCTTTTGTTTTGGCGTGGCTCTCTGGACAACACAGGCACATCCCCCTGTGCCGGGGGTACCTGTCCTCTAGCTGCCATCTACTACAATGCCCTGGAGAGTTTGGCTGTGTTTCCAAAGCAAGATTTTCGTTTGCTCTACCGCCACCTGCTTTGGGCAGCCAGGTCCCCACGCTGTCCTTGAGCATGCCACCAGCCCCACGGCACACCCCGCCGACTCCTGCACCCCAGCCGGAGCAGACAGAATAACAGTATAGCGAAGGTGGATGATTAACAGTGGAAATAAAAGAAGAAAGGTGTGATTAAGCCTCTTCTCCCTCCCTCGTTCCCCTCCCTCCCTCCCAAATAAATAAGTTAATGGGTTTAGGAATGTTCCCATTCAAAGTTCTTTCCAATCAGCTCAATTCCTCTCCTCTTGTTTTGTTTTAAATGGATCTTGAGACTCTTTTTACCCTGGAGCAGCTGCATCCACGGCGTCTCCTCACGGTTGCTCCTTAAGAAACAGAAATGGCACCGTGCCAGGGAGAAGCCAGACTCCCGACCTGGTCTCTGCTCTCCTCTTGTTTGGCGAAGACTCCACTGGGCTGCTCTGACCACAACAAGAGCAACACCGAAATGAAAACTTCCACCAGAGAGATCGGGCTCTGGCCAGAGTCCCTGAATGAATTCTGCCCCTGGCCCTGCCCGATGGGGCTGGAAGCCCTGTCCGTCCCAGCAGCATGGGGTGGGGCTGAGCAGGTGGCCGCTATAGGCAGTCTTTACAGAGAGCCACCTGGCCTTTGATGAAGTCCCTGCAGGGGCAGATCCTCCGGTGCCTGGGGTGGGCACCTGCACAGCTGAAGAGCAGGAGGTCGCCTTGAAACACACAGTGCTTGTTCTTAGGGTCGAAGGAGGGCACCAGGATGTCCTTGGCCAGCTCTGAGCTTTGGCAGATCACCTCGTACCTGAAGAGGAAGAGAAAGGCGTGGGTTGGTGAGGCAGAGGACAGGGCCTGTCCTCGTACTGGTGCCGTCACCAGCCTTGGCTGTCTCCTGAGGTGTGGGTGGAGGGTCTCCTGCTTTAGAAATGAAATGGCACCCACCCTCGGACCCCGAAACCCCCCACACTCCTGGGCGTCTAGGCTGGAGAAGATGCGTGTGCACCAGGGCGCGTGTGCAGGGGGTGTGTGTTGTGTTCAGGCTGCCAGTGAAGTGTCGCCTGTGATGGAGGAAACCACCCAAATACTCACCAAGTGGGGAACGGCCAGATAAATCCTGGCCCATCTGTGCTTCTGGAGTTCTCTGCAGCCATTGGAAAAGAACGGGGTGGGGGCAGGGACCTGTGTGCCAGCATGAGTGCCATTCTAGGGGGAGGCGAGTTCCGCAACAGGACGCACCGTGTCATCGGCCCGGTGTGTGCGGGTGAGGGTCGAAGGTCAAGAAGGCTACACACTAACACACTAGCAGAGTTGCTGTCAAAGAAGTGAGACTGGGGCGAAGCTATGCATTATTTAGATTTTTTTTTTAAAGTATGTTTAACTTTTGTTAAAGGCTTAAAAACATTCCTGTTATATGGCCTTAGTCTCCCACAGGAAAGCAATCAGATAGAAGGGGCCGTCCTGCGGCATCGACTCACAGCGTCTTGGCAGCTGCCCTTTGGCCATGGTGACAGTAACCTGGTTAGAGGAGACTGAGCCAAGGCCTCCTGTCCCAAGCCCGGTGCTCTGTCTCCTCTGCCATCTCCTCCCAACAGCTGAGCAGTCCGTGGGCTGGGACCACTGCTTGGCCCCCCAAGCACAGAGAGGCCCCAACCAGGGTGCAGCCTGATTGCCAGGTGGGACCCGTCCTGCATCCGGGTTCCAAGAAGAAGGTGTGTGTGTGGGGGGGGGGCAAGCAGACCTGGGTTTGAGTCCCAGCTTCATCTCTTAGCCACTGTGTGACCTTGGACAAATGACTGAGCCTCTCTATGCCTCAGTTTTGCCTTCTGCACAATGGGGATAAGGAACCCTTAACCGCAGGAATTAGATTAGTGCCTCTGCAGCACTCGGTAGAGGCACGCTCAGAGTTAGTGGTCAACACATGGCGACTGGCATTGCTATGGTCATTGTCACCGTTGCCGTCGCTCTCCTCTGGTGGACACAGGAAGCTATGCCACCTTCCTCCCTTGCCTGTCCTGGTGCATTTACACACACACGCCAGTCACTTCCGTTTCTCTTTGTTCTCGGAAGTCTCACTTCTTGCCGACAGGGAGGGGATCAGGATTGGGAGCGTGAGGTTCCCCGTTGCCTGTGGGAAGCATCCACACCAACCGCGTGTGCGCCTGCGCGTGCACGGGTCGAGGCATGACTCCCCCTCGCGCCGCTGCTCCCCGGGGCCGGCCTCCCTGCTGGCATTCCTCCAGCGAGCCCCTGCACATCTGCCGAGCTCTCCGGGGCTGCTGGCCTAGGTCCTGCTCAGCTTCGCCGAGGCCCCAACTGTTTCTGGGACCCCCCAAGTCCCTGGCCCTCTGGCCTCCGTCCCCCCAGAGCCTGCTCAGCTGCGGCTGCGGCTCGTGACCAGACCAGGAGCCCGAGGCTGCTCCGCAGAGCAGGCCCCTCTTACCCTGCTCCTGCAGCTGCCAGGGCAGCTCTGTGCCTCCCCACACACCCCCACACCCCACTCTTGCCGCCAGCCGGGAGCCGGCCGTGCTCAGGGGTTCGAGGTCACGAACCACAAAGGGAGAGGGCAGGAAGTGGGATTTTTTATGGACTTCCTGAAAGGAAAAATGAGTCAGACTTGGAGCTCCCAGGTCCTTCACAGGCTACCCTGACTGGCCAGCAAAGACAGAGGGTATATCTGGAGCTGAATTCTGAATGGAAAGTTTACACATGGAATGTGGCCTTGGGAAACGGATTTATACTACGGCATTTATTTACTTAGGTAGATTACAGCAGCTGCTGTGCCGTCACTCCATCTGCCCGGCACACTGACCAGCATGTGGAAATCTCCACAACCCCTCTCAGAACCCACGGCGAGGGGTGTAATTGTCAGGAGCCAAGAAAAACCCTCTTGCTCCCTCCCGGGTCACCCGGACTTGGGCTCCAGGACACCAGCTCCTATAGGGCACGAGCCCACATGAGCCCCGCTGAGGCCACCAGCAGCGGCAGGAGCCTGCCCGGTGATGCACCAGAGACCCCCAAGGTTCAATGGACACGGTGCTGTGGCCCGTGGTGGCTGCCACTTCTGGGTGCCATCCAACCCGCTGGCCTGAGCGTTCTTCTAGGCCCCCTAAGAGAGCTCTCCCACAGCCCTGGGCGTTCAGGAAGGCGACTTTATCATCTATGCTGAACTAGTTAGCAGAAGAAGGCATCAGAGAGGCGAGGTGATGTTCCCCAGTCATTAGAGCATGTTGAGAGACCAGACAGCCTCCCTCTGAGGCCCCTGGCTCTTTAGGGGTACACGTGCCATACCTGCCTCCGTCCCTGTGACGGCTGCCTCCCACCCCCACACGCTCCCGCGCTGCCGACTCCTCGCTAGGGCCTGGAGAGCTTCTCCTACAGGGTGGAGCCGGGGCTGCTGGGCCACCAGCCCTCAGCTGACGAGTTGTAGCTCTTGAAGGAGGACAAGAAGGCAAAGCCCCTTGCCACAGGCTGCTGTTGCAGGCATCAGGCTGAGAAGCGCGGCACTGGGGGAGGGCACGGAAGCCCCTGTCCCGCCTGCTGCCCCGGCTCCTGCACTGGCCCTGCCCTAGAGCACCTTCCTCCCTCCGCCCCCTCTCCAGGGCCTTTGTTCATTCCAGTCCATCCCACCAAGTCCCCTCGTGCCCGTTCTGACTCAGGGCCATCTCCCTGCTCTCAGGTGCTCGCCGTCGAGACTGCGCCACTTAGCATTCCCGCTTCTCACACGGCAACCCCGATGCTCAACATCGTGACATTTGAGAAGA